>OVBJ01002657.1:175-16266 GCA_900406535.1 Noccaea bulbosa
AAAAAAAAAAAAAAAAGACATGTTCACCGCATGAACACTTGTAACGAACTACGAATGGCTTGAACCCGGCACGGGTACGTAGGCAGCCTTTTCACCGAGGCACAGCTATAACTTAATAATAATAAAAAGCTTTTTATTTTATTAACTCACTTGTCCGCATGCATCTTTTTCTGAATACTTGAAAAATTGAAAAGCATTTCATCTCGGCGGAAAAAGCTAAGCAAGAATTTCCTATTTTTACTTAGGTTAAAATAGATGTTTGGTGTGTCCAGTGAACTCGGCAAAATCAGAGTCATAAAATTCCTTTAGCACTCGGTAAATTAATGAGTCTCAACGCCCCTGGAACTCAGCAGTATAAAGAGTCCTTGTCTATGAGCTCGGCAAACAAAGAGAGTCTCAAAGCTACTCTGAAGCGCACGCATAAAAGAGTAGCGTCAACGTTCTGGCCAAATGATTGACCGCACAACGCACACAGTGGACTGATCATCCACCATTCTTTAAGAATGACGCACCACAAGTCGAGAGCACGCATACCTCGCACGACCTTAAGCCATATGGGCAAGAAAAAACCGCTATCTTGTTAATCATATTCGACTTAGCGGCGTAGGAATAATTCGAATTTCTAGAGCTCGTTTCCTAATTCCGGCCTAAAAAGCGCCACCGCATAGCAGATCCAACAAGCACGAATCGGTGTCTCTTAAAAAATGAGAATTTTGACGAGCTGCGTGACATCGCATCTCGTCAGATGCATCGCATTGTCACAGCGAGTAACATCTCCTCACGACAGAACTTGAGTATGCCGAGTTGTCTCAGCAAGTTGAATCACATGTCTAATGACGATTAGACATCCGAATCATTTCGCTCGATTGACGACACAACGCATCTCATTAAAGAGTATAGGTTAACGCACGATGCTTCAAAAAGCATGAAGTTATCGACTATATTCGCGATATTCATCTCGCATAAAATAAAATAAAGATGAATGTGGAAGTAAAACAAATACTTAAGTTTTAATCTTGAAAAGCATACGGATTAAAACCCTCCCGGGCAATGTTGTTACATCGGCATGAGTCGCCGCGACTAGTATAAAAGATGAGTTATTAAAAGCATAAAAAGAAAGAGAATAGAGACGGAGCCCTAAGCGTTATTGATCACGGAAGCATCCAGACCCGCTCTCGTCTCGGCTTCAGCATCAGCCGCTCCCGAACTCTCTCTCGTCGGCGATCCACCAATAATCAGCTCGGCAAGATTAGGCCTGAAAGTATAAAACATCGCCCCAAATTGATCAAAGCCCTTCGGCACATTCTGAGCAGAAATCAGCAAGATTAAAACAAAGATCTAACCTGTGCGGCGCTGCATAGTCATCCGCGCCGATCTCCACCTCGTCAATCCGGTCTCCGGCAGCCTTGCTCTCTTCAACCCGAGCCTCCAACTTCGCAATCGCAAGATCGAAGTTCTGGGGGACGTCTCTCGTCTTCCGCACGTAGTCAAGCAGCGCCTCGTCAACTGCGATCTTGACAACCGCCCTTTCAACCTCTTCGCGCTGCACGACAAACCTGCTAAGACGGTCCAGGCGGGGAGTATACCACTCATGCATGTTGTCGTAGATATGAGTAGCAACAGACTCGGCCTGCTTCCGACGAGACAGACGAAGGCGAGAAACCTCAGCTGCAGCATGTTCTGCATCCCGGCGAGACTTCTCCTCAAGCTCCGCAACCCGAGCACGCAATCTAGCCGCCTCGTCTTGAAGACCAGCTGTCTTCTAGATCTCACCATTCAGGACGACAATCTTCCGCTCAAGATCAGCCTTCTCTAGTTTGAGGAACTCCATAGCCGCATAGCTCCCCTGGGATTGCTCGTGCTGAATTCTGTTGATTTCCCTCCAAGCCTCTTTTAGCAGCGTTGACGAGAGCCGTGGATGCAACCATGAAATTATCCTTCAACTCGATTTTCTCGAGGGGGACTCCCCAATGAGGCTTAGGCTTGCAGCTCCAGAGCAGCTTGGCACAGATCTTCTGATTATCCATGAGACGACTACCCCCGTACCATGCTACGGTAACGGCGTCTGGATCGTCAGCCGTAGGATCAGCAGGCTCTACCTTGGGAATCGAGGAACTCGCCTCAACACCGGGACAAGTATGGACTCCTGGTTGATCAGACGGATTCTCGCCGAGATTATCTTTGCCTGATTGACGAGATGGATCCTCACCAAGTTCATCACCAGCTGGTTGACGAGACGCATCAGCACCAACATCTGAAGGAGGGGCGTCCTCCTCGTCAAGCACGACCTGTGGCATCGTCCCGGTAGCAGCCGACGGCGCCCCGCTCTTGGCCATCTGTTCGAGTTTGGCCTTCTTCGACCTGATGCAAAAACCAAAACGCATCAGCAATATGCATCAAATTAAGGTCCAATCTCAAACCGTCCTAAGAGGACTTACTTCGTCCTCGAGGCAATCGAGGAAGCTGAGCGCTTGGTCGGCTTGCTCTGCTCGGCAGCCGACTCTGTCTTCTTCTCTTTCGGAGGAGAATCCGGAATGAGAATGGCATCGTTGACAGACGCGGGAGTTCTCTTCTTGAGCCCAATCTTCTTAGGAAGGCGAGACGGTTTAGCTGCAAAATGATCACGTAAGGATTGATGGCAAGCACAGTCATGACGCAAACTCAGGAATCAAAGGCAACCAAATTCTCACCAGCAATTGGAGTCGAAATAGACTGGGTCCTCTCTCTCTTTCTCCTCCTCCTATCCTCGAGCGCAGCTGCAAAGTCAGCCCAGATAAGTCGACTTTGATCTCGCAGGGCCTCACACGTCTTCCGGAACCTCGTAGACGTCGGTCTCGGCGCAGCTCTATCTGCAAAACGAGCAAAAATCGAAGGTTAGCGTACAAAAACCGACTCGATTCACACCGAGACAAAATCTACGATCAATCTACCAGCTTCATCAACCCATCCCGTCAAGACATGATCAGGGTTTAAATCCCCAATCGACGCGCTGTTCTTCTTGACGTAGAAGTAGTAGTGCTTCCAATGGTGGAGCTTGTCCTTGTGATCGCCGAATACGATGCCATGCTTCATCGTGGTACAGAACCTCTTGAACCTTTCCTCCCTCGCACTAGCACGAAAGTCGGTGACACGCTCAAAGAGCTCTCGATCGAAGGCAATCCCGAGATGCTTGGCTAAAGCCTCGGTGAAGATCATATGGTGGTGAGTCAGCTGGCTCATAGGGACACTAAGTTGGTAAGCGTAATCCAACAAGAGATGGAAGATAGGGAACCGCACCCCGAGTTCTGTGAACCAGCACTCATAGGCACAAAACCATCCCGCTGGAGCATCATCTGGCCTTTGATCCTCCGACGGAATCTGGATCTCAACAGCATCGGAGATAGAGCATCTCGATCTAAGCGCCGCGACGATCCCGTCATCGATCCAAGATCGACCATCGGCAATCAGACCAGACGCCGGAGTACGCCATGGCATCTCAACCGATTGAGGAAGGCCTTTCAGTTCAGCCAGCTCCGGAACCGCCGCATCCTCTAATTCCATCTCGGAGTCCGCATCCGAGTCATCTTCCGAAATCTCATCGCGATATCCGGAACTTTCACTACTCTCATCCCGCAAGGATGGAGCCTCAGAGTCGTCTCGAATGCGTGGAGAGGAATCCTTAGTCGCAGCGGCCGCCTCTGCCTGCCCGGCCTCTCTACGACCACGCTCCATAGCCCGTCCAATACGGACCGCATCTCCGAGAACGCTCGGGACTAAATCCGAGAGAAGGAAATTATCGTCGTCCCGCACGACGGCTTTCGCTTTTCCTTTTCGATCCGACGGGTCCATCGCGTAGTTGAAGACGAGAATCGGAAGGTGAAAAGACGGAATTTGACGAACTCAAAAACCCTAGAGAGACTGGCGAAAAGGAAATCTGCGCAGGATGAACAGAATCCAAGTCAAGGAACAGGCAAACTCGTAGTAATTCGCAAAATCCTAAGACGATTGAGAAAAATCCACCGATCTAAACAAGCAATGTGGTTCAAATTCAAGAGAAGAGGAAGAAGAAAACTACCTTTTTTCGCCAAAGCAGTTGAAGGCAACAAGCAAAAATGAATTAATGCGAAAAAGGAATCCGAACAGTTTCTTTAAAAGAGACTTCGCGATTTTCAAGGGAGAAACTTCCCTTAGACTTTTCATTTCCCGCTTGGAAAAACCTAACGGGATTTGGGCCTTTTTCGCAAAAACTCAACTGTCGGCCCATTTTTGCAATTTTAATAAATTGCGCGAGCGCATAACCATGACGTGGCAATCCCACTCTCGACGAGCCGCAGCTCTAATAGCGTGATTTCTTTTGACGAGCTGATGTTAAAATAAACTAGATGATTGTCCTTCTCGACGAGCTGATTCGAGAACCGTCACAAGTAGTTAAGTCTCCCCGACGAGCTTATGTCAGGTTTGAGAAAAATCGTTGAAACACGTACCCTTTGCGGACAAGATGACGTCAACGTACTCTTTTTCCTTCCTATGGTTTTTATCCCAAACCGGGTTTTTCCATGTCAAGGTTTTAACGAGGTGGCACAAATCTAAAGTCAATCGCATCGGAAACGGGTTGGCATTGGCATTTTGCATTTGTTACTAATAGCTCTCCAACTCTACTCCCATTCATGAAGTTCGCCGAGATCAAACTGCATTTGACTCGCCAAACTGGGGGGGACTTATTGTTAGAGGTGAAATGAGTACATTTCTCTGAGCCCGTCACTATGAGTAACAATACAAAAGCCCGGCCAGCTTCTAACCCTAGCCTCCTCATGAAAATAGAAAGTCTTGAGGAGAAAGGCGCTCTTCCTTAGGAAAAAGGAAAGAGCATTAAACCGCTCACTCGAAGAAAGGAAAGAAATCAAGAGAAGAAGGAGATTTCCATAATCGGAGAGAGGAGAATATTCAGCAAAGAGCCAAACAAATTTGATCCAGGAATAAGAGAAGAAGAGAGGAACACAAGCAGAGAGACAATCATGTTCCAACTTGCTAATGCTATCAATGTGAGTTTAAGTATTACTAAATCTATTCATATGGTTTTAAACTCAGATATAATGCACTTGTTTCTTGTCCAAAGTGTTGAGATCATTGCAGGTACTAAAGAAGTAAATTGCAAGGAGGTTCCTCCAGACCAAACCAGAGGATTTACCCTACCAGACGTGCCAAGCAACACAAAGCAGTAGCTGTACCAAGGTAAGGTTCTAAACTCCAAAAATCAAATGAAAATTAACTTGCTCTATCTTGGTGCAGGTTATATAGTTTCGAGGTCGAAACCTTTTCAAGAGGGTGAGTATGATGAGGACATCAAGTCATCATCAACCAAGGAGCACGGAACCAGGAGCCTTGAGGAGGAGAACATGAAGCTGAGGAGAGCTATGGAGACATGCAAGCTGAGTTCAGCTCAAAAGGAGGTCAAGATCAAACATCCAAGCTCAACCAACATTTGCATATCATACTCAACTCATCCAGAGTTAGTCACGAAGAAGAATCAGCCAGAAAGGATTTCAGAAGAAGAAGATATTGAAGATACAATCTGGAAGGTCTTCAATGGACGCTATGGAGACCTGCGCTCACTCATCCAATCATTCCGGTCCAACCAGGAGGATATAAGCTACAAATATAATTGTTCTAGATTCTCAACTCATCATGGGAAGACGGAGAATTGGATTCGTGACCAAATTCAATTTGGTTCAAGAGTTATTGATTTTACAAATCGGGTAAACCGGAGCTTTCCCGATTTTGACCCAGACGCACTTATTGGAGGATTCCGATCGAACCAGAAGGAAATAAGCTATAAACCGACTTTTTTGGAATTTTTACTCAACCATACCTCACGTCAAATTGGATTCGTTCTAATCCCGGTTTTGGTTTGGGAGATATTTACTTTTTAAGTGGAAGGATCCTCAACTTGCCTTATTTATTGGAAGCTCACGGTTTTAGAAGTCTTCAAACGCATACTTGACGACGAGGAGAGTATCTATTCCAACCAGAGGCTTCAAACATCTTATCAAGCTTTATTCTAAGCCATTGGATCAGGCGGATTCAACCTTGGCCATTCAAACTTCAACACTTTCCATATCCTGCACCAAGAGCATTCACATTTGGAGCAATCAATGACCAACGGCTCTATACTGATTTGGTGCATATCAGAAGAGTTATTAGAAGACTAACAAGTCATGGAATCATCCAGAAGATATCAAGATTCAAGAGACCACGAAATTTCCCCTCTTGTTCCAAGCATTCAAGCCTAACGGCTAGTTTCTTTAATTCTTTAATTCTGTTTCTTTCTTTAGAATTTTAGAACGTTGCTTTCTTATGTTCTGAGCATTATATAAACTCTTTAGTTGTTTCATTTGTAAATCACCTTTCAATCATCTAAGAAATAAAGTTTGTTCTTGTTTTTATTCAAAGAGTTTTTTTGTCTAAAATTGTTTGTCTTTAAGTTTCATTGGATAGATTCATTTGATACTTGAGATTAAGGGATTATGATTGTTTGTGAGATTCAAACAAGTCTAGTTCTCCAAGGATTAAGAGAGTCAATCATCCCACCGATTGAGAGAGTCAATCATTCACCACCATTTCTACCTTCTATCCACTTCCGCAAGCGACTGGCTTAGGAATCTCCTGATCACAGTCTGATCAAGCATAGATGTGATTCCGTGCCTGCATCATGAAAGAGGCTCAGGATAGGCAGAGGAGTTATGCAGATAGACACAGACGTGAGCTTGAGTTTCAGGTGGGAGATAGAGTTTATCTCAAGATGGCTATGTTGAGAGGCCCTAACAGGTCTATAGCAGAGAACAAGCTCAGTCATAGGTTTATGGGTCCATTTCGAGTGGTGGAGCGAGTTGAACCAGTGGCTTATCGGTTGGAGTAGCCACCGATTATGAGCGCCTTTCCCAAGGTGTTTCATGTATCCATGTTGAGGAGGTATTTGCATCCTACAGAGGAGTTAGTGGCTAAGATTCCAGCGGATATTCAGCCATATATGACAGTTCCGGCAGTTCCTGTGAGGATTCTTGAGAGGAGAGTCAAGGTTCTGCGGAACAAGAGGGTGCCATTGTTGAGAGTCTTATGGGACTGTAGTGGCACAGAGGAGCAGACTTGGGAGACAGAGGTAAAGATGAAGCTGAAGTTCAGAAAGTGGTTCGACAAGCAGGCTGTGGTTCTAGTCTTGTTTCTGGTTTTGGTGTTGTTGTTTTTTGGTTTATGTATTTTCGTTTCGTTGTACGATATACATTTTTGGAGTTATATGAGATGGAATTTTTGCCTCATATGTTTGGGTTCATGGTTTGGATGTTACGAGTGTCTTTGGCCGGTGGGATCATTGAACATTTTAGTCATATGAGTTATACGCGTTTCAGATTTTATTACTCGATACATTCTAGAGACGGTGGTGTCTTTAGAGTAGACGGTGGTGTTTACATTTTTGGGACGGTGGGTGCCCGACAGACTTATATTGGGGGTCGATACCTCGGTATAAGTGGGTATCGTGACGGTGGTGTTGCGGTACGGATATCGTGACTGTGGTGTTGCGATACAGTTATTGTGACGGTGGTGTCATGATATAGACATTTGTGACGGTGGTGTTGCATTTGTGGTATTGAGCAGTAATAATGTCTAGAAACATGCGTATAACATAAGACTAAATGTGAGTTTTTGAGGTCTTTGAGAGACGTTTGTGTTGGGATTCGAGGACGAATCCAATTTAGTGGGGGAGAATTGTAACATCCGTGAACCAGAAAGTTGTTTTAGAAGTGGTATCGGAGACAGTAGGGATTCATGAGTGGATTACATATGCTTTTTGGGGTGTGAATTTAGGATTGATTGTACATGTTCTTTTTTGATTGTTGTACAATCGTTCTAAGGTTCAAACACTTCGTCGAAAATGTGTAAAAAGCTTTTGAAACACTAGTGTCGATCGACACCAAAGGTTGTGTCGATCGACACCGGTTATCAGGTTCGATTCCGGTGTAAGTCGATCGAAGTGTATTTCGAGTTGGTTTGGTCGTGGGTGTCGACCGACACCGGTTATTGGAAATTCGGCCAGTTTGTTTTAAGTTGGCTGATTTTGTCGGTTAAAGGGAAGGAAACCTTATTTTCTTCTCGAAATCACTGCAGCCGCGTGAGAAAAGCTCACTTTTCGAGAAAGCAAGTTTCAGAGCAAAGGAGAGGTGATTTCTGAGTTTCTGGGCTAGATCTGTTGCTATTCTGAGTTTCTGGGCAATATCTCCTTTCCCTTCTTCAGTCAGATCTAAGGTGAGTGCGTGACTGTAGGTCCGTTATTCACTAGAGATTTCATGGCTTTGTGTTTTATAGATGTGTTCTTGAGCTGTTCTTCGTGTATTGTCGAGTTTGATTCACTTTGGGGCGTTGAAAACCTCTAATTCGTGTTTATCTGTGATTTTGGCGTTGTTTCGTTGCTTTTGGAGTTGAGGCGTCGGGACGGTGTCGATCGACACCAGTGTGGTGTCGCTCGACATTGTTGAGCTGTGTCGATCGACATCGAGCTGGGGTGACGATCGACACGGTGGGGTGTCGATCGAAATGAGTACTGTTGCGAGTCTGTTGCTTTTGTTGATCATTGCTGCTTTGTTATTTTGTTGTTGATTGATGTATTGTCTGGTGTTGACGTACATGGCCTGTAGGCAGGATGATCCACTCACTAAGTATTTATGATAATACTTACGCATCTCTATTCCAATGTGATGCAGGTAACAGGAATGTTCAACCGTGGAATGAGGCCGAGAGACGATGAGGAAATTAGGCATTTGATGTTGCTTATTCTTTTGTGGCTAGCAAACAATCGTTTTTAGGTTGCTAATTTTATTTTAATAATGTAGCAAACCTGGTGTTTAGGTTGCTAGTGTTTATTCTTTTATTGGTTATTGGTTTCATTTGTTGAACTCATTATTATATTTAATATTATTGATTTCTTTTTGAGAATTCCGCGTTGTTAATTTAAAAGAAAAAAAAAAACTTAGTTGTTTCATCTACAATGGAGACAAGTGGGTCTCCGACAGACTTATATGTGAGGGTCGCTACCTCAATATAAGTTGATAGTGTGGATACTATCATGATGGTGTGGATACCATTTGTGACGGTGGGGTCACGGTATGAGTATCGAGGGAAAAGTTGGTCTCTCGAGAAGGAGTAATAATGTCTGGAAACGTATAACCTAGGACTGAATGTGGATTATGGGTCTTTGAGAGACGTTTGGTGTTGGGATTCGAGGACGAATCCAGTTTAGTGGGGGAGAATTGTAACATCCGTGAACCGAAATGTGGTTTTACAAATGGTGTCAAATGACATTAAGTATCCGGGAGTAGCTTACACATGCTCTATAAGGTGTGAATTGAGGATTGGTTGTACATGTTCTTGTTTGATTGTTGTGTAGTTGGTCTAAAGTTCAAGCATCCCGTAGAAAGTGTGTAAAAGGTTTTGGATAGCTAGTGTCGATCGACACCGCTTATCAAATTGATTTCCGGTTTAAGTCGATTGCGCGTGTGAAGTGTCGTTTTGGTCGAGTGGTGTCGACTGACACCAGGGAGGGTGTCGATTGACACCAGCTTCTGGAAAATTGACCGGTTTGATTTAAGTCGGCTGATTTTGTTGGTTTAGGCGGAGGAAACCCTATTCACGCGATAAAATCACTGTAGCCGCGTTCTGAAACTCACTTTTCGAGAAAACAAGGTTCAGAGGCAAAAAGAGGTGATTTTGGAGAGATTTACGAGGTTCTGGGTTAGATTTGTTGCTGTTCTTCCCTGTTCCATCTTCCTTTCCTCCTTTCAATCCTTTTCAAGGTGACTGCATGACTGTAAGTCTGTTAATCACTAGAGATTCTTTGGGTTTGAGTTATTGTTGAGTTTTTCGAGTTGTTCTTGAGCTGTTCTTGAGTTATTGTGTTGTTTAATCGATGTGGGGGTTGAATCTCACAATTTTGTTGTTTTTGCTACTTTTTCATCGTTGTTGGTGTTGAGGCGTCGGGGCAGTGTCGAGCGACACTGAGAGGCTCGTGTCGAGGGACACTAGTAATGTTGCGAGTCTGTTGCTTTTGTTGATCATTGCTGCTGTTGTTTATTGTTATTGTTGGTTGTACTGTCTGGTGGTTGACGTACATGGCCTGTAGGCAGGATGATCCACTCACTAAGTATTTATGATAATACTTACGCATCTTTATTCTAATGTGATACAGGTATTAAGAATGTTCAACCGCGGAATGAGGCCGAGAGACGATGAAGAGGATGCTAGGAAAATTGTTCTATGAATTATTATGTGGCTAATAAACCATCAGTTTTAGGTTGTTAGTCATATTTTAATAATGTAGCAAACCTGGTGTTTAAGTTGCTAGAGTTATTATTATTTTATTGGATTTATTTGTTGAACTGATTCTTTGATTATTTGTTTATTGATTTCTTTCGAGAATTTACGCATTGATAATTAAGTAATTTTTTTTTTTAAAGGACTGGTTGTTTCACCAAAGCCCTCGGAAAAAGTTTTAAGGTCTTACCGAGCTTCTCCTTTACGGTTTGCACATCTTTGGGGTCTGGATCCTTAGGGAAGAGGAATCTTATGTGAGCAAAGGATTTAGGCACAACATCAGGCTCTTCTTTAGCTCCATGTTCGTCCAAGGCTGGTGACAAAATCGAGTGAATGTCTTTGAAGACATCTTCATGTTTCAGCTTCAATGGTTTCATCACCTCCTTCGGTTTCGGATAGTGCTAATTCTTCTTGGGATCTTTAGGCAGAATGGCTCCTTTCTTTGGAACATGAGAGTGGCTTTCTCTGGTGGTAGCTTGACTACACTTGGGGCTTGTTTGAAGTTGATACTTGGAAAGAACACATCTTGCCGGATATGACCAAGTGTTAGTTGGTTTTTCATGTAATTGATGACCCTCCAGCTGTAGCTAAGAATGGGGTGCCAAGAATCAGCTGATTTCTTTTTGAGCCTTCCCATACCATGATATGAAAGTCAGTGGGGACATGTCTCTCTCCAATTTCTAGCATAACATCTTTTAGCACTCCATAAGGCTCCATGCTTGATAGATCCGCAAACTCCACTCTCACCTTAGGCTCTTTAAAGTATTTGAATCCCAAATCTTTTGCAAGTGCAAGAGACATGAGGTTCACATTGGCTCCAGTATCACATAAGCAATCACTAAGTTGGTACCATTGATACCAACTGGGATCAAAAACTTGTCTGGATCCTCTTGTTTCAGCAGTGACTTGTTCTCAAGCCTTCTCTTGTAAGCTCTCTTTGACTCCCAAGTGTACATCTCCGGTTTGTGCCTCTCCTAGGCTAATATTCTCTTTCTTCTTTTTGAGATGGTACAGAGACAAAGGCTAGTTGATCCTCCTGAGATGGAACAACACTACAAAACTTTTAAAAGTTTACCTCATGTTGTTTCTTTCCCGCCTTGGCCGTTTGAGAGACTTGTACTTCCACCTTCTGGACATGGGTGGACAATGATCCAAACTTGTTGTTTAGATCACCAAACATGTGATCTATCTTCTCATGTAGGCTCTTGGTGGTTTGTCTTTGCTCCTCCATGTATTTTTTAAGCGCCACATCATATCAACTTTTTCTTCTTGTTGAGCCGGTGCAACTCCTTGAGAGAAAGTGAATGGCTGATTCACTTGGTAGACTCCTCTAGGATAGAATTGTTGCTTAATCTGGTATTGACCTCCTTGATATGTGTTTTGGCCTCCTTGATAATTGTTTTCCCTCGGATAGACTTGATCATTTAGATTCCCCACATTGTTTCTCCGGTATGAGAGGTTGGGATGGGGGTGGAACGGTTTGTTTCACCAAGGCAATGATCTGTGGCTTGATCTTAAAGTCGTTCCTCGGAGGTTGAGGTGGTCGGATAGGATTCCGATCCAAGAATAATGCATTGGATGAATCAAAGTCTCCCATGGTTGGATGCCTTGGATGCTGAGCGAATTGTGCTCTCCTTGGAAGCACATGTGGTTGAGGTTGAGGCATCCCATGGTGACCACCATGGGGGTTTTGATGATGCTGGTTTTGTTGTTACCCGGCATCATGTTGCGGTTGTTGCGGCTGTTGCGATTGATCAGCTGCACCCGGAGGTTGGGGTTGAGCGTGTGGTTGAGGTACGGCTCATCCTTGTGCAGCCTGATCAGCTCCAGCTCCTTCTGGGACATGTGGAGGGGGGGTTGGGGGGTTGTGGTTGTTGCTCCTGGTCAGGAGCTTGCTGCTGGACACCTTGTGCTGCGCCTTCTCCGGCTTGATTCCCAGCCATCATTCTTTCTCTTCTTATTATTCTAAGTGTTCTTTCGAGCTGGTCAATGTCAATATCCTCCCAATTTGTATTGTTTGAGTTGGACCTTGTTGTCATGCACCTAGAAGACAACAATGAAAAGAGTTAGGTAAAAAATTTATAATTTTTTAAGTTTTATGAAAAACAAAATGCAAGAAAATAAAAAACTAGACCAAAAAGTAATCAAGAAGCTTGAAAGAAATGCAATTCCTCCCTGGCAACGGCACCAAAGAGCTTGATGCGTTGGGTTTTATGCTTCAAACTGATTCTATATTTATAACCCAACTTGGTAAAGCTGCAAGTGCACAGCCGTGGTAAGTCGAGGTCGAACACAAGGAGGAGTGATCTCGTTTCAAGTTTATATTGATTAATAAATAGCTAGAATAGAAGATATGTTGTTGTGGTGAACCTAAAATCAAAAGAAAACAAAGTAAACAAGTAAATGAGATGTAAGCAATGAAAGAAGATGTTAGGCAAAGGATAATCTTTGGAAACATTCAATGAAATGACAAGATTGCATGGGATGAGTTTATAAACCGCCTTGAACTCACAACACTAATGTATAGTCTTTCCACTATCGTGGCTCCGACCAATATGCTTAAACAACCTAATAAACTCAACATTCGATGGTTATTACAAGTTGTAAGCATGCATTAATCATTGTTCAAGTTGTGATTGTTCACTAAGTCCCTTAGGTCAACTTTTGGAAGCCTAAGACACATAGTTCATCAAATACTAGTTTCGGCAATGCAACAACCTTTTGGAGAGTGTATCAACCTAGGTTCAAGTCATTAGGCACGCTTACCAAACAACAAGCATTATGAACAAGTAAAGATGAAGATCCAATTGATGAAATCCCGTTTTATGCAATCAAGTAAGTCAAATCATGTCATGAGTCCATCGATCTCCCTCGGCCTAACAGGGGATCTACTCGGACATATTAAAATCAAGCAAGCAAAGCGAGATTGATATCATTATGCAAGTGTGTAAAAGAGATATGGGATAAAAAAGGCTTCTCTGATGAAGAAAAACTTGAAATCCCTTGATAACTTTCGATCCAAGTACAAAGAGAAAAGGAAAATACCAAAAATGTAAAAGTTGAGATTCTTGTGCGAGTGCAATGAGTAAAGCGGCACCTCCTTCTTCCTTCTGGACTGCGCACCACCTAGGGCTTTTCCTCCTTGATGGCTACTCTCTCTGTTGCACAAGAAACTTGCGGCCCTCCTCCTCCAGAGGCTAAAAACATGTATTTATAGGCTTGGAGTCGCTAGGTTATTGAAGTGCCGGAAAATGAAAGTTTCCGGTGAACTGGACTCTCTCTTTAGCGACGTGAATGGGCCGAGATAAGGCCAAGCAAACCACCAAAAGTAGGCTAGGCCTGTGTTAAGTTGAGCCAAGGTCCATCCCGCGGAATCACGGACTGTGTGTTTGTAACATCTGTAAACCAAAGAATCGGAAATATTCTTTGGTGTCGATCGAAACCAAGGTAGTGTCGATCAACACCGGTCCGAAATTGTGATTTTTTGTTTGATTTAAGTTGCTGGTTTTGCTGGGTTAAGTGGGAGAAGCCCTAAGTCTCGACATAAAAGGTTACAGCCGCGTTCTTGAGCTCGTTTTTCGAGATAACAACAGAGGAGAGGCGTTTTAGAGAGTTCTAAGGAGATTTGTGGAGTTTTGAGGTTGATTTCTGTTGATTTCTTGCTGTTTATCTTCCCTTCTCTGTTCTTAAGCCAAATCAAGGTGAGTGCGTGACTGTAGATCCATGATTCTAGATCTGGATTTTCGAAATTGTTTAGGTGATGTGTTCTTGGTTTTCTTCATGAGATATATGCTGATTTTCGTGTTTATGGCGTGTTGAATCGTTGTGGCTTGAATATTGGTTGCGATTCTGTGTTTTTAGTGTTGTTCAATCGCTCTCGGTTTCATCTTGTGAATCAGGTGTCGATCGACACCAAGAGGGTGTCGGTCTACACTGATGTCTGGTTCGGTGGAGATTCGGTCTAATTCAAAAATTGGGATAAATGGTTTAATTCGGTTTATTGGTAAATTCGAAGTAATTGATTATCGGATTTGGTTTAATTAATTATTTTCGGAATTATAATTAATTAATATTAATATTAAATTTTTGTTAATTATTTAATAATTATTTTGGAGGTGTTTAATAATGGAAAATACTTAATAATTTGTGAAAATTATTTAAATGACTTAAATGGTCTACAAATTGCGTAAATGGCCTGTAGATTGGATGATCGTCTCACTGGGTATTTATGAAATACTCACGCATCTCTTTTTGCCATGTGATGCAGGTAAAGGAAAAGTGTGATCGCGGAATCGAGCCCGAGGAAGCGGATGATAGAATTTATCTGTTTCATTATTTTATTGAATTCTTTTAAGTTGTTAGAATTCTTTGATTTATTTTTTTACTTTCGCTGAATGATATTGTTTGATTTGATTTATTATTTATTTAATTTATTTAAAGACTTGCGTTAGAATTGTTTAAGTAAAAAAAAAAAAAAGTGTTGGTTGTTTCAGTGTTGCACTACGTCTCCGTGGGCTTCATTTCCTCGCCAGACAGACACATCTTTGGAGAAAAAGGTATAGACCGCATGTCTGCTCCAAATAACCCCATTCCACTTCGCCGTGATGAATGATTCAAGTATCTATCCAGTGAGACTAAGATCATGATTTTTGGACGTCGGGAAGGCCTTTAACCGCGGCCATCTTTCGGATGCTCCGGCATTGTCCAAATGCGAGAATCGGACAAATGGAGTTTTGTTGAAGCTCTTGACCTGAGAACTTGCATGGATGATGTTTTGAGGCTCTTTTGCTCCTTTTTGAATCATTTTTGATGTTTTAACCTGTCAAGACTCTAAAACCAACAAATACAGGAAAACTACCTCTAAAGGCAAACTTTATTGAAAATACTTGAAAACATAAATAAATACTAAGTGAAAATATGTAAAATATGGATATATCACCCTGCAAAATAATACTAACTTTCAGTTTATGCAAAATAGAGAAAGAAATATGTGATTCTAACCTTTTGTTAATCTGATATATTTGCTACGTTTCTTCCATCACCAAGGCCTAAGTTATTAGAGAGATGACTAACAAACCAGTGCCAACAAGTATCAATCTCTATTTCAACTATTGCCCAAGCAATATGAACTATCCTATTATCTCCTCCTCTTCCAAGTGTAGCTAATAGATGGCCCTTTATATCCCATTTCAGCTCCATCTAATCCTAGGATTGATTTATGTCTCTTCCCAAGCCATCACTACTCCGAATCCCGCTACCCTCAGCCCGCTCTGGAGTAATGAAGCAGTTAGATGCCCCCGAGTCAAACAAAACGTGAGACTCAAAACCGCCAACTAACAAGGTCTCTACACAATTCCACAAGTGTTGAGAACCTCCTAACTCTATCACAGTAAAATAAAAGAAACAGACAACAATAAAATTCTACCTCTAAGAATTTACAAGTCTGAGTCAGAAATTTTACCTATGATCTGGCATGACTGACTGGTCTGGCCCACCTCTCCTGGAGTGTACACACGCGGTGCCCCTCCCAACTGCTGCACTGCCGCAACCTGAGACACTGGCTGGATCGCCAATGGCTGAACTGCCGCCACTGACCTCTGCTGCAACTTGGGACATCTCGATCTGATATGCCCCTGCTCCTTGCAGTGAAAACACATTGCAACCTCTCTGAGCGCCGCCCTCTTGGGGCAAGTAGCCACCAAATGATCCAAGCCTCCACAACTATAGCACGCTCCAGTACTCTGACGGCTAGC
>OVBJ01002658.1:0-16258 GCA_900406535.1 Noccaea bulbosa
TTATGTGTCCCTGAGCTGGAGCTGGAATCAACACGACCCTTCTTCTCCTCTCTAGCGTTTCCTCCATTTCCTAAACTCTCTCTCTCTCTCTCTCTCTATATATATATATATATATATATATAATAGAACTGCTACAAGAAGAAGACTCATATATATAATAGAACTGCTACGGCGGTGTGTGGGCCACAGAGTCTGATAGCTCCAACAAGAAGAAGACTCAGATATAGAATAGTTTTTCTTGTCTTCCATTGAAGAGCTACCCTATTAATTTTACAAATATCTTCAAGCATCCTATTCCACTGTGCTTTAGCTCCAAGTAAATCTCCAAGACGAGCCCATCAATATTCTCATGAATATATACACTTACACATAATTTTGGCCTTCTGATACCTCATCTAATGCATCTTCTCATTGTCGGTCTGATTGCTCACAGAATGAGAAGCCAAGTTATACATATTGGACACTATTGTTGAAGGATGAGGCAACTCACATAATGGTTTTGGTATTGTCCTTCTTGAGAGTGTCTATTTACAAAACTATACTTTTTGGTGTCAATTTTCAAAATTACCTCTCTAGAATGTCTATTTTCAAAATTACACTTTTTCACTGAATAAAAGAATGTTAAATTTGTAGTTTTGTTAAACTGTAAATTTTCTAATCATTTGTAGTTTTGTTAAATTGTAAATTTTTGATGAAATTTTCGTATATCGAATAATTATCTTAAAACTTTTAAAAATAATTATTATTATATATGCTCTATAAAGAAGATTTCTGGCTTTGCCACTGCTATATATTAATTAGCCACATTCAAAAAGAAAATGACATTTCACCTAAAAAATAAACAAAATAAATGCATAAGGCAACTCTAAACGCTTTGCAATGAAACTAGATATACGACAAAAATCATTGAACCACTTCAAATATTCAAAGATGAAAGATGCCCAAATTTATTTTGACCACGTGCTGTGGGCCATGGTCCAGAACCTACAAAGTTATTGTCTCATAAGGCCAACATTCGTCAAATAACATAATGAAATTGTAAATTGGAAATTTCAAAACTATAATTTTTATGTCAATTTTTGAAACTACATTTTTAAATTATTCATTTTTAAAAAAATATTTTTTTATGAAGTAAAAAAAATCAAAATTCTAAAATATAAACCCTAAAAATCTAATTTTAAATCATTAAATCTAAATCATAAATTCCAAATCTAAACTCTAATTAAGGATTAGTGAACTTAAATTTATATATTAAAATTAGAAAAAGTATAGTTTTGAAAATTTCTTCACTAAAAATGTAGTTTTGAAAGTTTAAGTTTACACTCTAAGAAAAGAAATGCATTTTTAAAAATTTCTCAATTATAAATCTTAACTAAGTGGTAGTCCCGCACCTTGTGCGGTACAATTTTTTATTTATAAATACATTAATTAATTAAAGATTTTAATAGGTTTTGTGCAAAACAACCCTTAAACTAAATTCTTTTTACAAATCAAACCCTCAATTTAAAGTTGTGCAAATCAAACCTCTGAAGTCAAAATAACTCCGCAATATAAGACATCTTTATATTTGTGACAAAATTTAAAATGATTTTGTGCAAAACAACCCGCAAACTATTTTTTGTGTGCAAATCTAACCCTCAACTTAAAAAATATGCAAATCAAACCTGCAACTGCTAAAATGGACTTATATGTATTTGTCTTTAACTACAAACGTTGACTCAAAACATCATGATATTTATAATATTTTAACCATTTCAATGAAAAATACTTAAAACAATAATTCAATATTTCTTCTCTTTTTTCTCTATCAATAATGAGTTTAGGGTTATGATTTTTAACCAAATCTAAAAAAACTAAACTGTAACCAATCCAGAAAATCAAAACCGAACCAACTTACTCACAATATAATTACTTGGAAGATCTGAAGTCCTATGTCTTTATGAGCCTCTCTCGAATAATTCTATTGCGAGTAAATTAGTTCTTATCTTTGTTTTTTCGTCGTCATTAGTTAATGAGATCATGAAGAAAATAATCAACTTATTCGCGATAAGATTACTCGAGATAAATTTGTTAATAAGAGGAGAAAGAGAAGGCAAATTGAAGATTAAAGTTTTTTGTTTTTGTTTTTTTTTAATTTACTTTTAATAAAAATGTTTAAAATATTATAAATGCCATGACGTTTTGAGTACACGTTTGTAGTTAAGGACAAATACATATAAGTCCATTTTAGCAGTGACTTTCGACTTTGTAGGTTTGACTTGCATATTTTTTAAATTGAGGGTTAGATTTGTACACAAAAAATAGTTCGCGGGTTGTTTTGCATAAAATCATTTTAAATTTTATCACAAATATAGAGATGTCTTATATTGCGGGGTTATTTTGACTTATTGCACAACTTTAAATTGAGGATTTGATTTGCAAAAAAAATTTAGTTTGAGGGTTGTTTTGCACAAAACCCATTTTAATAAGATAAGTAGTAGAATTTATGATTGTATTTATCGTTTTTGTTTTTGTCGACTTCTTATTTTTGCAATCTTGATGTGTCTTATTTTCGTCTTCTCTTTCTCATTCTCTACATAATCTTCATCATTCGCTTAGAGAGATACACAAGATTGTTTTTTCCCCTTTAATTCTTTTCCAATTATCTCATATTCTTCTTTTTCTTTCAATTTTATATTCGTTCTCATCATCTTTTTCTATTTATTCTTCCATTTTTTTGTTCTTCAATCTTTTCTAATGTTTCATATTCTTCTTTTTCTTTTTAATCTTCTTTACATTATTTTTCAAGTTTTTCTTCTTCCTCATTCTCCCTCTTTCTATCTTTATCTTCTTTGTGTTCTCTGCCATCATATTATTCTAATTTTTATTTATCTATTCTTTGTTTTTTTCTCTCTTCATATTCCGTTTCTTCTTCTTTGATTTATTTTTCCTCTTATTCGAGTTTTCTTCTTCTTCTCCATATTTCCCATCTTCTTTTCCAACGTCTTCTTTTCTTTTATTCGTGTTTTTATTTGTCGTTGTGTATGTCTTGTATTTCACCTATCAATTCATCCGATAGTTTAGATTATTATGGACTTGTGAAATAGATTTTTAATCTTTATGTAGTTGAGATCTTTTAAAATCTAATGGTTTTGTTATCTTTCGATTCTAGATTGACTTTAACTGTTTTAGTTTTTTTTTCTATTTGTGAATGTAATTTAGAAAGATAGATATAAATTTATAATCATGGTTTATAATTTTAATATTCTTCCATAATAATTTAAATTTTAATAATACATCAAAAACTAAACCCTATACCCATCAATATAAACCTTACACTAAACCCAAACCCCACTTTGTAACACCATCCCACCTAAACGACCCTACATTTTAAACCCAAATTCCACGTTATAATCCTCTCCCCCTCAAACTGCATACCAGAACCCCACATTTTACAAATTGGTTCTGGATTTACTTTTTTTTTAAGAAGTTTTTTTTTTGTTTTTAATCGGTAATGTAGTGTATTCAAATTTTTTAAAATGCACCAAAAACTATATATTACTCCAATCAATATAAACCGTACATTTTAAACTCCAGCCCCATTTTATCTTTTTCTTTTTTAATTTGTCTTTTACTTCTTTCATATTTTTTTCTTTCATTTTCTTCCGTTTTTTCTTATTCTTATCAGATTTTGTAATCTTTTTTTTCCTCTCTCTTCATCATCATCTTTTTATTTCCTAGTTTTTATTTGTTTTCTTCCTTTTATTTACAATTTATTTTTCAATTGGCTTTGTGTTCTTATTCTTCACTTTTTATATTTTGATTTTTCCAACTTCTTTACAATTAACATATTCTTCAATTATGTTATTCTTTTGTTTTTTTTTTTCTCTGGTCTTTTGAATAAATTGAAGATATCAAATTTGTACAAATCAGTGGAACCCTACCCTACACCTAAAGAAATTTTTTATATTTTCTAACTGAAATTTTATTTAATTAAATTAAGATTAATATTCAATTATAAAATATATCTTTTTATAACGAAATTATGATATGACAATGTAATATTTGCTTTTTTAAAAAATGATATTTTACTGAATAAATCTGTGGCTTATTTTTATAAAAAAACCATAGCATCATTATATAAATTTATTCTAAATACAAGAAACAAATCAATAATTAAATAAATAAAATTTAAATATATTGTTAAGATTTTTATTAAGGGTATCTTGGTAATTATGCGACTGATAAAAACGAAATTTTAACTTTGCAAATAATATATTGATTAGAAAAGTTATTACTCCAATATGAGACGAATGAATACGAATATAAGATATCTTAAAATTCTACCATATCAACTCTTGATCTTTGTCACTAATACTCATTCTCTTTTTTTTTTTTTGTTGTTTTGAACGTTTTTTATGTAGATTAAGAAAATAACAAAAGTTATTATTTTATCCCTAATTAATAATATGTTTTGTTAAAATTGAATAATTTTTGAGTTAAAAGAGTATAGATTAAACTGGAAATTTTGAAAAAACTTTTCATTAAAAATAGAAAATGACAAGTAATAATATATTAACAGTAATTTTAACTCGAACAAACTAAATTGAATGAAACAGATGGAGTAATATATTTCTTCGATGACTGTAGTATAGCAAAATAGTGCACAATTAAATACAAACCACCCAATTAATATTGGGTTCAACTCAAATGGGCCGTTTCGAGCAGCCCATTGGCGGAAAGAAGGGAGAGTTTCTTCGAGTTTTATCAAAATTCTTGAGCGATTAGTATAATCAACTTTAAAGCCCTAAAATTTGGGGGTTTTTCGATTTGATCACGATTCAGTTGTTCTGTTCTTGTTTCAGTTTATAATTTTACAAAATTGAATCCAGAAATGGACGATCCATAGCTAATATTCTCCAAGATTCTGCACTTAGTTGTGTTTCTCAGAAACTTGTGAAAGAAAAAGTGATAGATCTTTTAGGCTAATTTTAGGAGAGATAAGAGAGAGAGAAATATTGTTGGTTAGAAAATGGAGGAGAAGCTTACGAGGAAGAGAAGAGTATTGTTGGTTCTAACTCCAGCACAAGGACACATAACACCAATGATGCAACTCGCAAGAATCCTTCACTTAAAAGGTTTCTCCATTACAATTGCTCAAACCAAGTTCAACTACTTAACCCCTTCAAAAGATTTGTCTGATTTTCAATTTGTCACCATCCCTGAAAATCTACAAGAATCGGATCTTGAGGATCTAGGACCAGGAAGGTTTCTTATTAAGCTCGCTAGTGAGTGTTGCGTGAGCTTTAAAGAATGGTTAGGTCAGTTATTGACTAGTCTTAACGAAGACATCGCTTGTGTTATATACGATGAGTTTATGTATTTCGTTGAAGCAGCGGTTAAAGAGTTTAAGCTTCCCAATGTTATTCTGAGTAGTACAAGCGCGACGTCTTTCGTTTGTCGCTCTGTTATGTGCAAACTCTATGCACAAGATGGCTTGGCTCCTCTCAAAGGTATAAACTTTCATGTCTCTATTGTTTTTTCTCGCAAACGGTTAATTCTTGCAAGAACATGGTTGAGCAGGGCGAGAAGAGGGGGAGGTAGTGCCGGAGTTAGATCCCATAAGGTACAAAGACCTACCGACTTCGGCGTTTGCGCCGGTTGAATCCTCAGTGGAGCTGTTTGAGAAGACATGTTGTAAAGGAACGGCTTCGTGTATGATAATCAACACGGTGAGGTGTTTAGAGATGTCATCTTTGGATTGGATTAAACAAGAACTTGGAATTCCGGTTTATCCTATAGGCCCTCTTCACTTGGCGGCGGATTCGGCTTCTAATACGAGTCTTTTAGAAGAGAACGAGAGCTGCATAGAGTGGCTGAACAAGCGAGAGCCGAGCTCGGTGATATATATAAGCTTGGGAAGCATGAGTTTGATGGAAACTAAACAAGTGTTGGAGATGGCTTCGGGGTTGGTTAGTAGCAACCAACACTTCTTGTGGGTGATCCGACCAGGATCCATACGTGGTTGTTCTGAATCTTCTGATGAAGAGTTGTTTAAGAAGATGGTGACGTCGGATCGAGGTTACGTCGTGAAATGGGCGCCGCAGAAGCAAGTTCTTGCACATTGTGCGGTTGGAGCGTTTTGGAGCCATTGTGGATGGAACTCGACTCTAGAGAGCCTCTGCGAAGGAGTTCCGATGATATGTAGGCCTTTTACGACAGATCAAAAGGCGAATGCGAGGTACTTGGAATGTGTGTGGAAAGTAGGGATTCAAGTGGAGGGTGAGCTAGAGAGAGGAGTGGTCGAGAGAGCTGTGAAGAGGTTAATGGTTGATGAGGAAGGAGAAGAAATGAAGTTGAGAGCTCTCAGTTTGAAAGAGAAACTCAAAGCCTCTGTTTCAGCTGGAGGTTCTTCACAAAACTCGGTTGATGACTTCATTACGACTCTGTAAACTCATAAATCTAGTGGGCCGTTTCCAAACATAGATCCTCTGAGCCCAATGTTTCGCAAAATGAAATTGAATCGAAGAACACGAACCCTAGAATTTGGGGTTTTTTTCTCGATTTCATCACGATTCAGGAGGTTTTGTCGTTCTTTTGTTTCGTTTTTTAAAAAAATTATGAAGAAATGAACAATCACAATGAAGAGCCAAGCATTGCACCAGAGCCCAATCGGTGGTATAATATTACGTTAGGGCCGTCACTACTCAGCGACGGTCGCTCATATTCTCCCAAATTCTGCACTTTACGATGTAAGTTAAGAAATTCGTATCGATTCTCTTCATGGGTTTGTTTTGTTTTCCAAGAAATTCGACAACTTTTGGCGATTTCTGGAAAATGTGTGTTGAATTTTTGCAGATGAGTTTAAACCGGCATCAATTGATAAAACCAAACCAGGATCGCTTCACAGGAGTGATGATGATAGGGTTACGTTGGAGTTTCAGAACAATCAAATTGGAAAACGCAAAGTCAGATTTGATGGCGTTAGTGAAGATTGCAGTGATAAAGACAAAGACAAAGATGCAATTCTCTTCTTTGACGGCGAAAATTTCCGATTGGAGAGGCTTCACCGGTCTGTTAAACGTTTGAAGCACATTCGTGTTCCCGGTGAATCTGCTTGTAGAGCAACAAAGGTTCTTCCTTGTGTTGCAAACACGGTTAAACCGGTATAAGTCTTTATCTCTTGCTGCTCGATGTTTTCGTGTGTTAACGAATCGGTTTTCGGAGAAGTAATACCGAGCTTTTGTGGTTTCTTGTTCAATGTTGCAGGTTAAGTTGGCACAGATTGACATTAACAATCCTGTTAGCTTAGGCATACAGATTTCTACTTTGACAGTGTTTCATTCACATTACTGTGTATGTATGTATGTGTTGGAAGTTAACTACTTTTTGTTTACCTGTCACAGATGATGAAAATGAAGAGGGTCAATGTTCATCTGCTCCTAAGCCTATTGTCTATGAATCTGAGGAGGATGTTAACATCGATGGTGATGAAGACGATGGCGAAGAATCAGCAAGAAAAGAAGCTTTGTCGACCAAGGAGTTTCGAACCGGCGGCCTTGACATTGACATTAATCTTCCACATCCTGCTGAAATGGAGGAGGATGAGATTGCAGATGTGGATAACGATGACGATGAATCATACAAAGGTCTTAACGCAGCTGAAGCACTTAGAGCTCAAGTAAAGGCTGAAGCGAGAGAGGAGGAGCGGAAGAGTTCGAGTTTGAGCAGCGGTAGAGAAAGCGAGAGCAGCGAAACCGGAGCTGAGAGTAGTGGTAGTGGTAGCGGAAGTAGTAGCAGCAGATAACGGTAGCTTGATATTGATATTGTGCATGTAAGGGTTTAGCAATTAGCCTTCAGGGCATGTAAATTGATATTGTGCTGTTAATATGTAAAAAGTTCACTTCTTGAAATCAAATTTCTTAAAGAAAGACAACGTTGCTAGGATCACATAACAAATGCACATTTTTGTTGAATACCTCTGCTACATACAATCAAGGGGGACAAAATAAATAAATAAACAGAGCAAACCAAAACTTAACCTTTAAGAAGAAACAGAGTAAATAGTAGTAATACAGAGAAGTCGAAAGAAAGTTTCACAGAGGTTTTACGAGTTCGAGTTCTCGGTGTAGGAAAATCTACGACTCGAGCAGGCAACATCATCCATCGACTAATCACAGAATCAGGATTACAAATCATTCGATCACACGCACATACACATTGATCTCGAGTGTTAAGCACACATGCTCTGCTTTTATATGCAGAGTCTGTTATAAACAGACTGAAGTCGGTTTTTAAACTGTAAACCGTGTTAACTAATTGATGATCCAAAACCTTAACCAGTCCGGTTATTTCGGCCTCCAGTCATCTTGATTTTCATCACCAACTTGATAATCCTCACTCGTTCTTGCAAATCAACACTCTTATAACATCACAAATGAGCCACACGGGTCAAGCCACGGCTTATACAAATCCTCAACTTCCAATTCCCATCACTAGGCAACAAATACGAAGGAATCAACATAAAACCGTCTTCAGGCTCTTCATCACTCACTTTCTGAATCTTCTTCAGCATCAATGCCTGCTTCAGTCTAACAGCCGAGTTTCCAAGTTTCAAACTGCAGGAGAATCTACCAAGTATCGGTGCCTAAGGCGCGATGCAGCTAGCACTGACAGTTAAACAGTGCGATCCGCTAAAAACTTGAACCACAATCAATTCCCCATCTTTCTCTTCTTGGAAAACAGCAATCTTCTTACTTATGCTCCAAGGAACGTTCAAAGAAGTGTTCCACGTAAACAGAACCAGGTCGTCTTTGTGTTTATCACGGACGTGGATGTAGAGATCCTTGTATGACCCGGTGTAGTCACAATCACTCATGGGACAAGAACACGCGGTGAAGAAACATTGCATCTCATGGCTATGTGAGTTTCCAAACACAGAATTCTCTTTACATCCGTATTTTGGCATTGGGACATGCCACGCTAGATGCTTCGATGACTCTCTCTATGGCTCTGCAACGACTGTACCCGATCGGTAATTTACAGGACGGGGAAATGTTTTTGACTTTTTCGCAGCACGGAGAACAAGATAGATGGCCATTATCACACTGCAGAGACAAACATTTGAGAAAAAGAAGTGGTAAGCTATATTTTTTATACTTTTCTTGCGAAGAAAGTCATTGATACATGACCACTTAGAGATTAGATGCCAACATGCCTATAAGGACATTAAGATCCAACATGCCTACACCGATGGCAGTGCTTGAACAAGGAAGAAATACCAAACCTGAAATATAGGAATCTTGAGGGGCTCGCAGCAAGTTGGACAATCAAGAACATCTGGATCCAGCAATGTCACATAAACGGGTGAGTCTCTGGCTATGTCTTGTTCAGCGTGTTTTACATCCGTTTCCTCCATCTTTGCCTCTTCTTGAGCCGATGGTTGTTGTTGCCTAACCAGTCTCTTGTCCCTCACCCAATCTACAAGCTTGTCTTCCTTAAAACCCAAAAGATGGATGATCAACAAAAAAGAAGCAGAGAATAACAAGAAACCGATCATGAACATGTCAAATGCCAAAAGTCAATTGGAACAGTTCTTAAATCCTAATCCATCTAGTTATATATATATATATAACGACGCTGATTTCAGAAGTATACCTTCCTTACAAAAAAAACTTTGCACAAAGACTATATAAAGTATAATTAAAGGACTAAATAATAGGAAACATGTTCGTTTAGGACAACTCCAACATTTGCAAAGTCTTGATCACAGCCATTTATGAATTTAAAAATGCTTCAATTCAAGAACTGAGAGAAATTATCAAAGTGTCTTCAGGTACATTAATTGGTTCTTTCAATATGGTCCAAACCACGTCTGATACAAATCTTCAAGATGAATCTCCTAGTCCTACGCAACATACAAGAAGGAATCAACTTCTGCTTCAGTCTGGTGAAACCATTTTCCTCCAAAAACACGAAATGGTCGGGATGTAACAAACTCTGAAATGTCTTCAACCTCAATCTCTTCGTCAGTGTTCTTCTCGAGGTTCTCAATCCAAGATCGCAAGACAATCTTCCCATTTCAGTTGCCAAAGGTGCGATGCAGCTCACATGTACAAGCATACCGCCCAGTCCTCTAAAACATCGAACGACCATCAGTTCCTCATCTTTCTCTTCTCTTAAGATGGTAATCGATCTCAATGTTCTCATTGAGTCCAGTCTCAATGTTCTCATTGAGTCCAGTCTCAATGATCAAAGGAGTGTCCCACGTAAAAAGACCCAAGCCTTCCTTGTGCTCAACGTTGACATGGTTCTTGAGATCCTTGTATAAACCGTTATAGTTACAATCACGCATGGGGCAAGAACACGGCGCGAAAACACACTTGTTCTCGTGGATAGAAGGATTTCCGTAAGAGACAAACTCTTTACATCCGTATTTAGCATTTGGACATGACACTCTAATTGCTTCAATGACTTTCTCCATGCCTCTGCAACGATTGTTCCCAATCGGGGATTTACAGGACGGGCATAAGTTTCTAACTTTTTGGCAGCACGAAGAACAAGTTAGATGGCCATTAGCACACTACAAGACACAGACAACAGAAAGACTGTTACCACAAAATAGTATAGATATTTATAGTAACTTGCAAAGCAAGGAATCATTAAGGACCAAAACCTGATATATAGGAATCTTGAGGGGCTCGCAGCAAGTAGGACATTCGAGAACATCTAGATCAGGGAGTGTTACAGAGACATGTGAATCTCCGGTTGTGTCTGTTTCAGTGACTTCAACCGGTTCCTCAATGATTGCTTCTTCTTGAGCCGGTGGTTGTTGCCTGGCTAATCCCCTATTCGTCACCCAATTCCACACCCAAACTATAAAAAGAATAAGAAGGTGCATTATGAATGCCCCAACATACATCAAGAACAAAAACAAAGCAAATATAAAGATTAATGAACCCTAAGCAAAATAGAAAGTCTTCTCAAACACAATCAAAGGAAATGTCGATAATATGTAAAAAATTATCAAAAATTACCAAAAAAAAAGAAAGAAATAGAAAGTAAGAACCTTGAGGATCAAGTTGTTTCTAGATTCTCTTCACCACTATAGGGTGCTAAAACGCAGCCGTTTTAATCAACATTTTGTTTTATCACAAAGACGCAACAGTTTGTTTCCCTTTTCTCCATTTGTACGGAACGATGATGGCTCAAGCTCTGCTCAATTTCCAGATTTCTCCTCCTTTCCCAATCTCCAAAACCCTAATTCACTCTCACTCCTCCCTCCAAAGCTTCTCAAAATCGCGACGATGCCTCTTAATCAAACGGACACGATGCGAAGCTTCTTCCGCCGGCGGCAATACCTTAAGAACCTGCAAGAATTGCAAAACCCAATTCGATCCTCTCCTCAATCACCCTCGCGCTTGCAGATTCCACACTGCTCATTTCGGAGGTAAAAGTTTGGATTTTGGGAGTTGGGTTTAGTAAATTAGGGATTTTGAAGAAAGGATTCAAATTTTGGATTTTTTTTTTTTTTTTTTCTTAGGTGAGACGAAGAGGAAATTCGAGAGTGTATACAGTGGTGGAACAATGGATACACCAAATTCTGGGAAAGTTTTGCAGTATTGGCATTGTTGTGGATCTGAAGATCCTTTTGATTCTGGTTGTACTGCTTCTCCACATTCTACATATGACGATTGATTCCAAATTTTTGTTTATCATGTATATTTTATTCAATGGAATATAACGAAATTGACATGATCAAGAAGGAAGGAAAAGAATATGCTTGTGTAACGTTACGGATTCAGGGCAAAGAAAAACAAAAAAAAAATGAAAATTTAGTTTACTTGCAAGAGAATCAGTTTTTTATCTCTTTAATCACATTACCTCCATGTATACACAACTTCTTTGTCTGTTTTGTCCTCCAACTTGTAGCTTTGCTTCTCAAGTCTCTGTTAGTTTTCCTTGTCTTCTCAAGTCTCTGTTAGTTTTCCTTGTCTTCCATTGATTCTTGCCCTATGATCTTGGTTTTGCTTACCGTTGTGGATTATTAAAGATGTTGGCTTTAATTTCTTCTGATGTTGTTCTCTTTGCAGACTGACCTTTCTGACATTTGATCTCACCATTGTTCTTCAAGTTTTTTTTCTTTTTTTTTTCTTTTCTTTTGCTGGTGGCAAGAATTAGGATGGGAGATCATCTAGTGTTGGTGGTTGATCGGTTATCAACAATCAATTCCGGTCTTGCGACTATAAACCAAGCAGACTCTGTTAACAAAGATGATGGTACATCTGAATCTGTAACCACAGGAACTGATATTGGTGAGAGCAAATTCGTACAATGCAGGATTTGTCATGACGAAGACGAAGATTCTAACATGGATACGCCTTGTTCTTGCTCAGGAACATTAAAGGTTCTATCTTTACTTTCAGTTGTTTTTCCATAAAACAGAATCTTGTCTAAAAAGTTTGATTCTTTAACATAAAGAATCATTTTCATCAACCATTTTGCAGTTTGCACATCATAACTGCGTCCAGAGATGGTGTAACGAAAAAGGCGATACCATATGCGAAATCTGTCGTCAGGTATAAAGCACAAAACCTGATCATATTGTTTCTTTCTCTGCTTTCTTGAAGTTATCTCTCTGATCACAATGAAATTTTTTTCAAATTATTGCAGAAATATAAACCTGGATACACAGCTCCACGGCAATTGTTTCACTACACAGGAATCTCTATGAACTTTAGGTACTCTTGTTCTTCTTTTTGCCTTTGTCAGTCCTCTTGAGTCTTGCATAATGTAATAATCATATACTTTGATTGAATTGTTGTTCCAGGAGTGATTGGGGAATAGAGGGACTAGATCTTCGTAACCCTTATTTTCTAACTTGGGATGCAGCGGATGATCACGAGCTTTATTCGTTTCATAGCCCCACAAGCTTGATTTGTTGCCGCGTAATTGCCTTGCTAGTATGTTTTCTTCTCTCTGTTCTACACTCTTGAGAACATACATAGATCCAAATGATGACTACACAATGATATGTTTCATCTTCTTGTGCAGTTTATACTTCTGCTGTTCTTGCGCCATTCTCTTCCGGTCTTTTTAGGTGGAATCGATCATTTCTCGTTATCTCTGCTTATGGTAACTAAGCTCGATAAGAACATTACAAATGTTTCCTCTCAAATTTCTCAAGTTAAGAGAGAGTTTCTGTTGTCTTTCTTTTTTGCAGTTACCATTATTGAAAACATTAGGGTTCTTGTTGGTTGGATACTTCTTTGTCAAGTCATTCATTGTTATACAACGTTGCAGGCAAGAGAGGGTAAGATAACATTCTTTTTTTGACTTCCAAAAAAAATATGATTCTTGCATAGAGATATTGAAACCTAAAACATGGCTTAGGATACGAGACTCTCTGGTTTCTCTTCTGACGAAGAAACTGCACCGCCTCGGACATTGACGGCATTGCGCGAAGAACCCGAAGTTCATGTTCCCGTAAACTAAGACTATTTCAATTAACTTCCTTCTTTGATTTGATATGTATGTGTTATAGATGGATCCAGAATGATTCACAATATCTTTGAATATATTTGTAATTATTAGTATATTTGTATCTATGGAAACTAGGTTAATTAGCTGTAATATATTTTCTCTATATAAACATATGTTACCATCATTGTATTCTTCATGAGAGTAATAATACTTCTTTCAATTCATAAGCTCTCATCACATCTAATATGTGTAACACGCATAATGCATAAACTATATATAACCTCACAAAATAAAAATGTCGTTTTGTAATGATTTTCCAAATTGATTAGATAAAAGAAGTATTACTAAATACGGTAAGAGACAAGCTAACATCTCTCCAATAATATTGGTCTTATGCATCTTTTTTAAGGAGCACAACCATCTCATCTAAGTGATACTAAATACAAATTTAGCCGAATGTTTATTTATTACTAAACCTATCTCGGATATTGATGGCATTGCGCCAAAGACAATATCAATTTACAACTTTTCCTTCTGTGATTTGATTTGTATACGTTTGTGATCAACAACACACATAATGCAAAAACTATACCAACAACATAAATGACGTTTTGTTATGATATTCTAAATTGGTTAGATGGAAGGTGTAACGAAAAAATGTTATTAAAACAAATATATTTATGAAAAAACCCTTAAACATTAACAACTGTCGATGGGGTTGATTCACAAACTTTCACCAAACTTCATTCATGCACCTCTCCATACAAACGGAAAAGGATCCAACCAAGGCGGCTACGAACAAGAGCAATAAAGGAACACCGAAGCGTAGAGCCAAGTGAGGAGAAATACAATAGAAGAGGTCGAGGAAAATACAGAAGCCCATTATGTGAGCGACGCGTCCACATAGTAAGGCGTCTTCATCTGCATTGTCGACATTATCGATTGCCGCCCCTGTCCAATACACGAAACTTAAAAAGCCGGTGATGATGTATAGCATGACGAAGTATATCAAAGGAAGGAGAACACGATTATCTGTTTTTAAGGGAATCTTGTGGGTTCTCATGTACAAGATCGCTGCGATGTTGATTATTATGATGATAGTGCTCATGGAAACGTCGTATCGTAGGTTCTTGTGCTTCCTGCAACCAATACATTAACATATTATTTACGAGGATCAGATTCAGTTTACTTAAATCAGTCCTATGTTACATAATAGAAGAAGGAAAAAACATTGTTATGGAGTCTTACCACAGGCTTGGAGATTCATGGACGATTGTAGCAGTATCAGCAACATTAGTATTTGCCATAGCTTCTAGGTAATGATACGTAGATCTTTAGCTATGCCCTAATTAAGTCCATAACGTCTTTATATAGGTGCACCACGTGGTCAATAAAGTCCCATTCCAAGCATGATTGTGAACTTTTATTTTTATTTTCTTTTGTTGATTAATATTGATTTAAAAAAAAAAAAAAAAAAAAAAAAAAATTTTAAATCTTTTTCCAANATCTTGAATCCTTTTCCAAACTTGAGTGGGAATAATAAATCTATGGAAAAAAAAATTGCTTCACCAACAAAATCTCTATCTTTCTCGCGCGGCAATGGTTTTGATATTTTATTTTATTATTATTTGAGAACATTAGCATTTTTTTGCAGGGATTATGATGCAATTCATATATAGTTCGAATTATTATTTGCATATAAATTTGTTATTGAATTTAAATCATTTTATTTTATTTTATTTTTAATGTTGAGATCATTGCTTGGGGCGTAAGAAACAGCGACCAACCACTTCTTGTTGGTTGCATAATTCTTTGTCAAATCATTCATTGTTATACAATGTTGCGGGCAAGAGAGGGTAAGATAACATTCTTTTGACTCCCAAAAAAATAAGATTCTTGCACAGATATTAAAATTTAAAACATAGTTGATTGGGTCTATTTCTTCCTTAATTTTGTTGCAAATTAGGTTACGAGACTCTCTGAAGAAGAAACTGCACCGCCTCGGATATTGATAGCATTGCCCAAAAGACCCGAATTTCATGTTCCTGTAAGCTAAGACAATATCAATTTTCAACTTCTCCTTTTGTGATTGGATTTGTATATGTATGTGTATATGTATCATGAACACACATAATGCATAGATGATTTTAGCACTAGGTTTTAGTATTACCCATGGCTTCTTTAGAAACTTACTGGGTTGTTAATGATGGGAGATTGTAATGATATGATGCTTAGATCCTTAGCTATGCACTAACGTGTATATAGATCTCTGGTCAAAACAAAGTCCCATTTCAAGCATGATTGTGAATTTTTATAGTTGATCCTTTTCCAAACCTGAGTGGGATTAATAAATCTAAAAGAAAAGGAAAAAAAAAAAAAAAAACTGGATCTTACAATGACAAAATCTTTATTTATCTCAGCAATGTTTTTTTTTTTATAATTATAACGTCTAAGACAATTACAAAAACAATTATTATTAACAGATAATTTAACTATTCTACTAAAATCCATCCGTATGTGAATCCACCATAAATAGCTTTTCTTGCATCGTTCTGAAAATTTTCCTCATATGCTCTTGCCTTCCTTATGCTAAGTTGGCCTCCAATAATCTGCATAGATGGCATACTCTGGAATTTAAAGCCAGATTTCTTGGTGTAGAAGCCATTAATGAACATTTGGCCAACCACTGGAGCTTATACTTTATAAAAAGTGTAACATCCGTGAACCCGAAAGTCGTTTTAGAAACGGTATCGGACGGCATTAGGGGTTCAGGAATGGATTGCACATGATCCTTGAG
>OVBJ01002659.1:0-16253 GCA_900406535.1 Noccaea bulbosa
CAACAAGTCCCTGCAAGAACCTCTGCAATAGGGCCCGCTCGCCCTCCGAACCAAAACCAGTATGAACTCCGTGTCATACTTACGCACTGACTCTCTCCCTGAGACAGTGCCCAAAAACCTCAACTGGAGACAATCTCGGGCCTCCTCAGCAAAGACAGTCGTTGTATAACTCCGCTAGGGATTCGCCCAAGTCCACACTGCCCTCCTAGCCTCAATGGCTAGCCACCACAAATGTGTATCTCCACAAGATACTGCACCGCTAACTCAATATGACACCCCGCAGGATATCTGCTCGACCGGAAACTCCGCTCCAGTCTCAAAAGCCATTCAACGGCCTCCCCAGGCCAAACTCTGCCCTCGCAAAAAAATGTACTATAACTCTGCATCTGCCCTATCACCACCAGAGGCGGATGCCCAACAACTGCAGTCTCATAATGCCCAACAGGCTCATGCTGCCCAACAAAACCGGCACCCACCTATGCCCCGACCACTGGAGGCACACCCGGAGCCTGTTCTGGAACCACTGACGGAAAACGTGCCAACATCTGCGTCAGTAACCCAATAACCCGTTCACCACGACCCTAGCTGAAACCGCATCCCCACATGGACCGCCCCAACTCCCGTGCTACCACCGGCACCTAAATTGGCTTCACCCGCCAATTCCGCTAAAAGCGTCTGGCCACTGATGCATACGCCTCACAATGCGCTGCACTCTTTCCTGACTCAGCTGCTGCTCCACGAACACAACTCCGGTCTCCACGGCCCGTAACTTGGCCACCACGGCCAACGGCTGTGCCTTCACTGGCAATCACTCCGCCCCTACGGGCAACACTCTGCCACCACGGGCTCCGACACTACCACGACCTCTAACGCTGCAACCTCTAGTACCTGCATCCAACTCATTGTTCCCCAAAGAACAGCAGACAAGCAAACTAGAAACACAAAACTCATAACTCACCGCGGAATCTCTTTGAAGGCTGAAGGGGATGATACTAAGACTAACAACTGACTAAACCACAATTAATCAATCAACACATAGTCTCAGTTCAACTCAAATTAACAGTCCTAAAAACGTCTAGGCTCTGATACCAAAATGAAACAACCAACACTTTTTTATTTAATTATAATTAGCCTAGATTAATATTCCCATAAATATTAATCCTCAACAGCTAACAAAAACATCAAACAATGCGGAAGTCGATAAATCCAATAACTCGTTAACTCAAATAATAACTAACTCCAATAAATAAACTAGCAACCTAACACTACAAGAAAACAAGTGATATTCTGACGGATTTTCCGACGGTTCGAATCCGTCGGAAATTTACCGATGGAATTCCGACGGGTTTCAAACGGCAACAAAACGGTCGAAAATCCGTCGGAATTTTCAGGATATTTCCGACGGATTCCAACCCGTCGGAATTTTCAGGATATTTCCGACGGTATACCGAGTAAATTCAATTCCGTCGTAAATAAGGAAATATTTTCGACGGTGTATCGACGGGTTTGAAATCCGTCGGGAAAATATATATGTTGGCTAAAGATATTTCCGACGGATTCCAACCCGTCGGAATTTTCAGGATATTTCTGACGGTATTCCAACGGAATTCTGATAGATCTGGGTTTAGGGTATCCAAAATGTACCCCAGATGGAACAAACACTACTGCCCAAGTAAAAATGATATATTTGAATATGTTATTATATTTTATCTGCTATTAAAATCATATATAAGCGGATATAACGAAATTCCAACTGTCACAATTAGTTTTATGATTTCCAACGGAATGCTGATGGGTCTGCACATATTCCGACGGTATTCCGACGGAATTCTGATGGATCAGGGTTTAGGGTATCCAAAATGTGCCCCAGATGGAATAAACACTACTGCCCAAGTAAAAATGATATATTTGAATATGTTATTATGTTTTATCTGCTATTAAAATCACAAATTTTGCAATTTATAAGATAGATAAGTTTGAATGTTTGAAGTGTTAGTATAAGTTTAACAATTTGTAAGTATTGGTATAGGTTATGGTTTTGTTTATTTTTATTTTTTTTGTAATTATGTATTATTGAACTTTTAAGTACACGAATTTCAATGGAAATAAATAAAATTTCAACTCTTTTTTAAAAAATAATTTTTTTGCCAGTTTTTGTTACCCTAAACCTCAAACCGTCGGAATATGGACGGTAAACCGTCAAAATATTTAATAAAATATCAACGGAATTCCGACGGTATTCCGATGGGAAAGAGTTTAGAGTATCCAAAATGTACAAATGATGGACCAAACACTACAAAGCAAGTGTCAATGATCTATATGAATATGTCTTTATGTATTATATAGTATATTTGAATAGAATTAAAATATAATTAGTATAAGTTTAAGAATGTTTAAGTATTAGTATATATGTTATAGTTTTGTTAATTTTTTCTTTTTTTTTTTTTGCATTTCAACTTAAAATCTTATAAACATATGCATTTCAATTCAAATATGAGAACACTAGACATTTTCCTATTTATTTTTTTGAATATAATTACAATATATTTCCGACGGATTTTCGACGGGGGTACATATTTCCGACGGGTTTCCGACGGGGGTACATATTTCCGACGGCTTTCCGATGGTGTTCCGATGGGAAAGGGTTTAGGGTTTCCAAAATGTACAAATGATGGACCAAACACTACAAAGCAAGTACAAATGATCTATATGAATATGTTATTATGTTTTATATGGTATTTAATCCCTAATTTTTACAATTTGTATGATACATAATTTTGAATAAGGTTTCCGACGGATGATCGACGGTTTTTTCCGTCGGTTTCACGGCTGTTTTCTTGTAGTGTAAACACCAGGTTCGCATAAACATTTAAACAAACAAAACACGTAAATCCTATCATCCCCTTCTTCAGCCTTGATTCCGCGATCACAACAAGTCTTTACCTGCATCACATCATTATAAGAGATGCGTGAGTATTATCATAAATACTCAGTGAGACGGTCATCCTGTCTACAGGCCATTTACGCAATTTCTAGACCATTTTAAATAGTTTCCACAATTATTAAATAAAATATTTTATCAATAAACCAGATTAATAATTTCCATAATTACTAAAATACTTCCTCATAAATATTAAATAATTTCATAACACTCTCATAATTACTACATGAATTTTAAACCACTTAAAATAATTTTTCACAATTATTTTACACCACTTGGATAATTACCACAATTATCTTACACCACTTAAAATAATTTTTCACAATTATTTTAAGACAAACATTCACAATACTTTAAATCAATTAATTATTTAAATCACCCTTTAAATGACGAAAAAAACAAAAATCACCCTTTAAATAATTAATAACATTTAAAGTAATTACCATAATTATTAAATAAATTTCCAAATTATTTAATATTTTTCTCACACTTAATCACCTCCAAATAATTATTAAATAATTTTCAAAATTAAATAATAATATTAATTAATTACTAATCCGAAAATAATTAATTAAACCAACTTAATTAATGATGAAATTCAATTATCCTATTAAATCGGATTAAACCAATTAATTTCAATTAACCAAATAATTTTTAATTTCCAATTTAATTAAACCGGTTAGCTAACCTAAACCGGAATCCATTTCCAGATCGAAACCGAGTTCAACAAATCAATACCAGAAACACACAGTTCTCGATCAGTCACTACAAAACACGATTAAAACTCACAAATATCACATAAACAACACGAAATCATCAGTAACACATCAATCCAACAATCAACAATTTCCCATCTAGAAACCACGGACCTACAGTTACGCACTCACCTTGATTCAGATTGAAAATGGTGAAATGAAGATGAACAGTAATGCCATGAACAGTAATGCCATGAACAGTGAATCCAGTGATGAACAGTGAATCCGGCAATGAACAGTATCGCCATGAACAGTGAATCCGGCAATGAACAATGTTCTGCTCCCAAAACTCCAAAAATCACCATTTTTCGCCTCTGCAGCTATATTCTCGAAAATTATGTCCAACAAACCTTTTTATTTCAAGTTTTAGGGTTTCATTCCACATAACCAAAGAAAACTAACAACTTAAAACAAACTGAGAATTTGTCAATCGGATCGGTGTCGACCGACACTAGCCTTTGGTGTCGCTCGACACCACACAAAATTCTCAAAACTTTGGGTTACGGATGTTACAGTAACCGTTTAAGAAAAGATTTTAGGATGTTTTGTTCTTACTGTTGTATATGTCTGTTGTTAAAAAAAAAAAAGTTGTTTGTATCTATAATATTCAAATTCACTCTTTCTATATAATAATAATAATAAATAGAAAAACTCTCCTTTGGTCGCATTATTACGTTTTCTTCTTTTATTATAGTACTAGGAGTAACCCGCGCTTCGCGCAGAAATTTATATTATTGTGTTAATTTTATTACTTTCTGCAAATTTAATTTATCTCTATAGTTTATTATTATTTCATATATGTCATGCATATATTAATTAAATATAATTAGTGTGAAGCAAAATTCATGTACCGTACCATTTCGTTCATTTTCATCATATTTATTCTTTCTCTTCATGTCTGTGTTGTCCGTTCTATTTCGTTCATTTTTATCATGTTCGTTCTTTCCCGTCCTGACTCTCTTATCCGTTCCGTGCAATTCTAGCTTATCCCATCATGTTCTTTCTATTTATTTCCATCTGTCTCATCCCTAAATATAATTAGAGATAGGCAAAATTCATATCCCGTCCCGTCCCATAATGTTCATTTTCATCATATCCCGTCCGTCCTATTCTATCTTATCTTATTTTATTAATTTCTGTTTTATCCTGTCCCATTGTCCTTCCGTCTTTTCTCGTCTCGTTCCATCTCTTTCCCTTTCGTTCATTTTTGTCCCGTCTTGGCACTTAAATATAATAAGAGATAAGCAAAATTGCATTCCCGTCCCATTCGGTTTCTTCTCATCCCACAAACTATATTTGTTTAAAGGTAAACTATATAATCTAACAAAAATAATATTACTAAATAGTAGTTTTTGTAGATCCGTATATAAGCTTTCTATTTTTTAAATAGCTTTTCATATTCTTGTTAAATAGAATGATAATTATTATAAAATTAAAATAGAGGAAGAAAAATATGATAAACTCAGTAAATATGAATTAGGGTTGGGCATAATTTGGTCTCGTTCTGCCTTGTCCCATTTTTTCCCGTCTCGTTCATTCCCGTCCCATTCATTCCCATCCCGTTTCGCCTTGTTCCGTTTATTTCCTTTTTGTTTCACCTCTTCCCGTTCATTTCATTTCTGTTAATTATGCCTCGTCTCGTTCCTTTCCGTCTAGTTCTACCAAGTCTCATTAATTTTCGTCCTCTTTCGACTTGTCTCGTTCTTTTTCTTCCCGTTCCGTCATCAATGTTCGCCTTATAATATTTTGATTATAATATTTTGACTTCAGAAGACCATTGTCACGAAATATAGATTTCAAAAGGATATATATAGATTTCAAAAGGATATAATATGTACTTAATTATCTACATATATTTCTAATACATGTATTTCTTATATTTAATATGTGTATTCTCATATTCATTTTAAATTTTGGATCAATATATAAACTATTTTGTCATAAATAAATATATTTTTAGTTTCTAGTTAAAACTATCATATATTTTTAGTTTCTAGTTAAAACTATCATACTAAAGAATGTCATTTATGATAGAAATTAAAGTACAATAATATTGAAACAACCGAGTTTTTTTTTTTATTATCAATGCAGAATAATTCTCGAAAAAATAATAATTAATAACTCAAATCACCAGTTCAACAAATAACCAATAACCAATAAAACCAATGACATAAATAAACTCTAACAATCTAAACACTAGGTATGCCATTTGTCAAAATAAACTAACAACCTAAAATTAATGGTTTGCTAGCCATAACAAAATAAGCATAACAAGCATCCTATCATCATCCTCTTCTCTCGGCCTCATTCCGCGCAGAGCCGACCCTGGGAGCAAGCAGCTGCTTGCGGTCCTGTTAACAATAAGTAAATATTCGACCCTTTTTTGACAATATATTCTTTAGGTGTTTTGGTTGTGCACGTACAAAGTTATGCAAACGGTTCTCGGTTCGAGTCTATCACACCTCATTTTAAGTTTTGAAATTTTTATCCTATTTTTTGCAGGCCCAAAATTGGTTTGAGTTTGCGGCCCATATATTGCAAGGGACGGCTCTGATTCTGCGGTTGAACATTCTTGTTACCTGTATCACATTGGAATAGAGATGCGTAAGTATTATCATAAATACTTAGTGAGTGGATCATCATGCCTAGAGGCCATGTACGTCCACCACTAGACAATACATCAAAATATAACAGCATAAAACCAAAGCAGCAATGATCAATAAACAACAAACTCTCGCAACAACAAGAGTGTCGATCGATACACCCAATGGTGTCGATCGATGCCTGCTCAGTGTCGATCGATACCACAAAGGGTGTCATTCGACACGAACCTCAGTGTCGACCGATACCACGAATGGTGTCGCTCGACACTCCCCCGACACCACGAGACCAAACGCAAAGAAACGATTCAGGATTCACAGCAAACACACAATCACGGGTTTTCAACGCCCAAATAGTTACTAAAACCTCAAATTCGACATGAACAACTCAAGAACACAACAAGAATTCAAAACTTCAGGAAATCTCTAGTGACAAACGGACCTACAGTCACGCACTCACCTTGAAAAGGTTGAAGAGAAGGAAAGGAGATGAAAGCAAGGAAGAACAGCCACAGTTCTCTCCAGAAACTCCAGAAATCACCTCCAATCTCTAAAAATCGCCTCTGAAAGTTATCTCCTCGAAAACTGTGCCAAAGAGACGCGGCTCAGTGTTTTGTTGCAGAGAATAAGGTTTCCTTCCCCTAAACCGACAAAAATCAGCTCACTTAAATCAAACCAACCGATTTTCCTGAAAGTGGTGTCGGTCGACACCCTCGACCCGAACCAACTCCAATTCCAATTCGATCGACTTAAACCGGAATCGAATCCGATAACCGGTGTCTATCGACACCGAAGTGTTTCAAAAGCTTTTTACACATTTTCTTCAAAGTGTTTGAACCTCAGACCGACTGTTCAACAATCAAACAAGAACATGTACAATCAATCCTAAATTCACACCCCAAAAAGCATATGTAATCCACTCCTGAATCCCTATTGTTGTTCGATATCACTTCCAAAACAACTTTCCGGTTCACGGATGTTACAATTCTCCCCCACTAAACTGGATTCGTCCTCGAATCCCAACACAAACGTCTCTCCAAGACCACATAACTCACATTTTAGCCTAAGTTATACGCATGTTTCTAGACATTATTACTCATCGATACCACAAATGCAACACCACTGTCACAAATGTCTATACCGCGACACCATCGTCACAAACATCTATATCATGACACCACCATCATCGTAACACCACCGTCACGAGACCCACCTATACTGAGGTAGCGACCCCCAATATAAGTCTGTCGGGCACCCACCATCCCAAAAATGNTAACTCACATTTTAGCCTAAGTTATACGCATGTTTCTAGACATTATTACTCATCGATACCACAAATGCAACACCACTGTCACAAATGTCTATACCGCGACACCATCGTCACAAACATCTATATCATGACACCACCATCATCGTAACACCACCGTCACGAGACCCACCTATACTGAGGTAGCGACCCCCAATATAAGTCTGTCGGGCACCCACCATCCCAAAAATGTAGACACCACCGTCTACTCTAAAGAAACCACCGTCTATAGAATGTATCGAGTAATAGAAATCTGAAACGCGTATAAACCATATGACTAAAATGTTCAATGACCCCACCGGTCAAAGAAACTTGTAACATCCAAAACATGAAGCCAAATATGAGGCAAAAACTCCATCTCATATAACTCCAAAAATGTATATCGTACNGTAGACACCACCGTCTACTCTAAAGAAACCACCGTCTATAGAATGTATCGAGTAATAGAAATCTGAAACGCGTATAAACCATATGACTAAAATGTTCAATGACCCCACCGGTCAAAGAAACTTGTAACATCCAAAACATGAAGCCAAATATGAGGCAAAAACTCCATCTCATATAACTCCAAAAATGTATATCGTACAACGAAACGAAAATACATAAGTCTGAAAAGACAACAACACCAAAACCAAAAACGAGACTAAAGCCACAAAGATGAAAAGAGCTCACTCCACTGCCTGCTTGTCCAGCCACTTGCCGAACTTCAGCTTCATCTTTGCCTCTGGCTCCCAAGTCTCCTCCTCTGTGCCACTGCAATCCCCCAAGACTCTCAACAATGGCACCCTCTTGTTCCGCAGAACCTTTGCTCTCCTCTCAAGAATCCTCACAGGAACTGCTGGAACTGTCATATCTGGCTGAAGATCCTCTGGAATCTCAGTCACTTGTTGTTGTAAGCTTGAAGTAGCTTGGGAGTCAAGCTAAGTATATTTAGGAGTTATCTAAATATACATATAAAAGGATTTAGGAGTTATCTAAATTGTAAGTTTTCCTAATTAGTTTAGGAAACATCTATGTCTTTCTCTATATAAGGAGATGCCAAAGTTGTGGCATAACTTAAGAGAGATTAAGAGCTTAAGGTTTTGACTTATTTTCCTTGAGTTGAATAAGAGAGTTATTCTTATTAATTGTGTGTTCTTGAGATTCTATATTTGGTATCAGAGCCATCTAAGGAAAAGACGTCATAATGAGTGATTCGAAGGACAAAGACGGTGAGGAATCATCCAAGGAGATTGAACCCTACACTAAGATAGCATCTACGGAAATTGGACCATCCTTCATCAAGTGTCCGATGTTAAACGCCTCCAACTATACCGTTTGGGAAATACAAATGAAAGTTTCGCTCAAGGTTAACAAGGTATGGGAAACCATAGAATCTGGAATCGAAAACGAAGAAAAAGATAATATGGCAATTGCTTTGTTGTTTCAATCCATACCAGAGGCGTTAATCCTGCAAGTTGGAGACCTAGACACATCAAAGGCAATTTTGGACGCAATAAAGGCAAGACATGTTGGAGCTGAGAGAGTGAAGGAAGCAAGATTGCAAACCTTGATGGCAGAATTTGATAGGATCAAGATGAAGGAAACTGATACAATTGATGTCTTTGTGGGAAGACTTTCAGAAATTTCATCCAAATCAACATCACTTGGAGAAATCATTGAAGAATCAAAGCTTATTAAGAAATTTCTGAAGAGTTTACCACAGAAAAAAATACATTCATATTGTTGCATCACTTGAACAGGTCCTCGACCTAAATACAACCAGCTTTGAAGACATTGTTGGAAGGTTGAAAGCATATGAAGAAAGAATTGGAGAAGAAGATGGTGAGGAAGAACATGAGGATCGAGACAAGCTGATGTATGCCGATATAAACTCCTCTAATCGTGGAAACTATGGAGGCAACAAAGGAAGAGGACGTGGTGGTCGTTTCTACTCAAGAGGAAGAGGTCGTGGACGTTATAGTAATTACCAAAACGGTTATAACAAACAAGGACAAGACAAGGAGAGAGATGATTCGAATATAACATGTTATCGATGTGATAAGCTGGGTCACTATGCATCAGACTGTCCAGATAGATTGCTTAAGCTCCAAGAGGCTGCTGAGAAGAAAGTCGACGAAACACAAGAAGCGGATAGCTTAATGATGCACGAGGTGGTGTATTTAAACGAGAAGAAGGTTAAACGGAGCAACTATGAAGCGGATCAAGACACACTGAACGTGTGGTATCTTGATAATGGTGCAAGTAATCACATGAGTGGAAATCGAAGTTTCTTTACTGATCTTGATGAAACAGTTACGGGACAGGTGCGATTTGGAGATGATTACCGTATCGAGATAAAAGGGAAATGTTCTGTTCGATTCATGTTCCAAGATGGTAAAGAGAAGATTCTAAAAGCTCTAAAGGATGTCTATTTCATACCAGATTTGAGAAGCAACATAGTAAGCCTAGGCCAGGCCACAGAAGCAGGATGTGAAGTACGAATGAAGGAAGATTTGCTCATGCTCTACCATCGTTTCGGTCAATTTCTGGTGAGAATGACAAGATCTAAAAATCGCTTGTACAAAGTGATACTGGAAGTCGAAAGCATCAAGTGCTTACAGTTAACATCAAGTGTAGAATCAAGCAGGTGGCATGCACGTTTGGGCCACATTAGCGTTGAGACGATGAAGATGATAGTTGGTTTCAAGGAAGAAATGGCTACAAAGTTCGAGATGAGTGATCTCGGGTTACTAACGTATTATCTTGGTATTGAGGTGATCAAGAGCGAGAATGGAGTAACGCTATCAAAAGAAAGGTATGCATCTAAAATCCTTGAAGAAGCTGGAATGAATGAGTGTAATGCTTCTCAAGTACCAATGGATCAAAGCTTGAAGCTATCAAAGGGACAAGAAGAAAAACGGATTAACGAGAAAAAGTATAGGAGGAGCATTGGGTGCCTTAGGTACTTGCTTCATACTCGACCGGACCTCTCCTTTGGCGTTGGAATTCTTAGTCGCTATATGCAAGAGCCAAAAGAATCACACGGAGCAGCCTAGAAATAAGTTTTAAGGTACTTACGTGGAACATTATCTCATGGTCTCATATTCAAAGGCTCAAACGGAGATGGGTTAGTAGGCTACAGCGACAGCAGCCACAAAGTAGATGTTGATGATGGGAAAAATACAACCGGTCATATATTCTACTTTGGTGAATGTCCAATTACATGGTGCTCTCAAAAGCAAGAAACAGTGGCATTATCATCTTGTGAGGCAGAGTTTATGGCAGCTACGGAAGCGGCCAAACAAGCAATTTGGTTGCAAGAGCTCTTTGCCGAGATACATGGAAGACAGTGTGAGAAAGTAACCATTCGGATCGACAACAAATCTGCAATAGCTCTCACCAAGAACCCAGTCTTCCATGGTCGAAGCAAGCATATTCACACAAGGTATCATTTCATCAGAGAGTGCGTTGAAAACGAACAAGTGGAGGTCAAGCATGTACCGGGAAACGAACATAAGGCTGATATCCTAACAAAGTCACTTGGAAGACTTAAGTTCAAAAAGATGAGAAGCTTCATTGGAGTTAAAGACATAAAAGAGGAAGGTTTCAAGCTTAAGGGGGAGAATGTTGTTGTAAGCTTGAAGTAGCTTGGGAGTCAAGCTAAGTATATTTAGGAGTTATCTAAATATACATATAAAAGGATTTAGGAGTTATCTAAATTGTAAGTTTTCCTAATTAGTTTAGGAAACAATCTATGTCTTTCTCTATATAAGGAGATGCCAAAGTTGTGGCATAACTTAAGAGAGATTAAGAGCTTAAGGTTTTGAGTTATTTTCCTTGAGTTGAATAAGAGAGTTATTCTTATTAATTGTGTGTTCTTGAGATTCTATACCACTAACTCCTCTGAAGGACGTAAACACTGTCTCAACATAAAAACATGAAACACCTTGTGAAAGGCGCTCATAATCGGTGGTAACTCCAACCGATAAGCAACTGGCCCAACTCGCTCCAACACTGGAAATGGACCCATAAAACGCGGACTAAGCTTGTTCTCTGCTATAGACCTGTTAGAGCCTCTCAACATAGCCATCTTGAGATAAACTCTATGCACGATTAAGTGTGAACTATCATACTAAAGATCAGGCAGATTTACTCAGTAGGATCAAACTCCTGATCTCTGTAGCCAATCCCTGATAGCCGTAATGATTCAAACTACTGATTTTTCTATTCGGAGCAATTTACTTATAATGAAATTACATATATCTATCTGACTGCTATACCGTAGTCCCATCACAAGTCTAAAGTAGAGTTGGTTGTTGACGAACGAGCGAGAGAATATCTAAAACAAGAACATACGTGCATAGAAATATACCTCTTTTTTAGCCATTGCGATCATGTATTTATTATATAGAAGTCGGACTATATAGTTTGTGTCAGAAAAACAAGCACACAAATTATGATTTTCTACTCAAAATCAGTAGCTTGTTAAAGCATTATATTGCTTTAAAAAAAGTTAATTTGCTAGCCTTTTTTATTCGTGACACGGTAAAAATGTCAAATTAGTAGTGAAGTTTACTATCATCACGAATGATATCATCATTGGCATATAACTTTGGTCTAATCATATTAGCACATACTCAGTTTTGGTCAAAATGCATTTAGAAAAGCTATATTTTTTTTATTTTCTTATAAAGATTCCTTAGTTAACACAGATATTTGTATTCGTATGATTTATGTACCTAGTATTTATTACCAGCATACGAATTAAAAATCTCATATAAATTCTACAAAAAAAGATACGACGAGTGATATTCAAATAATTTGTTTCGCCCTGGTTCACGGATGCCAAAAACGTTTGATCTTTAGGACATAAACCAGTAATTTATTTCCAACGAATGTCGTTTTATAAGAACTATCCGTGACCGTTATTGATGTCACAACTCAGCAAAAGTTATACACTCTTAAAGGAGACTTGTATCTTTTAATTAGAAGACCTTGTGTGAATTGAGATAAATTAATTTCTTGCAATTTGATGTGTTCACAAGTCACAACGGTCATCAAATAGAAACAAACAAATAAACAAAGAAAGAAGGCTCGTCTCAGTCTTCAACGGTCACTTGCTAAGAAGCTGCGACTACGACCAGCAAATATTCATCCAATCAAATTACACAACGTGTAAACTTTTGCGGGACCCACAACGGTCCTAGAATCTGTTTTTCATTTAAAAATTGGAAAACATTTCGAGTCATCAATGAACACTTCTTTAACACAGATAAGTAAAACACCACATGGCCAAATATCCTCAATATTCTTTTCTTTTCCTTTTAGACGTGTTTTTGACTTAATATGAAATGTCCGTTTTACCCTTATAAAGCAAAACAAAAAAAATGCTCACTTCACTGGTCTAGTTTTTTTTGGCAGTAAATAACCATTTTACCCTCAAACATTTTTCTTGAGTTTAGCTATTTTTTTTCCTTTACAGAAGTTTCTCTTCTAATTTGCAATGCTACTAGAATAGTTCAAGAGTAATTTGTTTTTGTTATTATTACTATCTTTTATTGGAATGGTTCTTCTTTTGTATACATTGTGACATAATAATAAAAAATTACACTAGAATAAATATATTTGTTATAATATTAGCTTACTTTCCAACAAATCAAATTATAATACTAAACTTTTAGATAATCATCCAACTATTGGATATTCTACTAATCTTACATAATTCACAAGTAAAAACCAATATTATTGGCTCTTGTGAAATTGAGACAATCAAAAACATACATCAATCAATTGTTGAGAGAAAAATAAATAAAAACTTTTGGAATTTGGAAATAGATATATTCCAGATAAAAATTGAAAACCTCTTTAGATAAATAAATTGTTATTCTTTTTTTCTGAAAAAAAAAAAAAAAAAAAATTTTTTTTCTGGTCANAATTTCTTTTCTGGTCAACAGCATCTCTATTCTTTTTGTTGGAGGTCAAGGGACAAAGCCGTAAACAGAGGAATAAAACTTGCAAGGGCACATACGTCTTTTTCCAAGTCAATAAAACTCAAAAGTTTGAATAAAGAGAGAAGTAGCTCGATAAACACGGAGTCCATTATTATTTTTATTCAAACATTCAATATTCATCACCTTCTCTCTCTTTATATTTAAACCTCTTCCTCTTTCATCGTCGTCACAGCAAAAACAGAAATCTCAACGACGACTACGAGGAAGAAGAAAATACAGATCGATCTTCTTCAACAATCATCAAAGGCAAAAAAAAAAAAAAATTTCTCAATCTTCGAATTCCGAATCTCTAACGATGTCTTGTTCGGTCGCCGTCTGTAATTCACCGGTGTTTTCGCCGTCGTCGTCTCTTTTCTGCAACAAAACCTGTATACTCTCTTCGCCGCAGGAAACAATCTCTCTCACTCTCTCCCATCTCAAACCGTCCGCCGCATCTTCTTCTCCTTCATCTCCTTCTGCGGCTTCCCCGAAATCGCCGTTCCGCCTCCGTTTCCAGAAACCACTGACGGGATTCGCTCCTGCGCCGCCGCTAGGGTTTGGATCGGAATCGGTTTCCGCCTCCCAGTCCCCTCCCGGAGGTGCTTTGAAGAGGAAACGGCCGACGAGGCTCGCGATACCGATCGGCACTCCGGATTTCATAGCTCCGACGTCGGGGAATCTAGCGGCTGCGACGCCGAGAGAGGAAAGCAGAGAGGTTGAGAGAGAAGGCGATGATTATTCTGTTTATTGTAAGAGAGGAAGGAGAGAAGCTATGGAGGATCGCTTCTCCGCCATCACCAATCTTCATGGAGATCCCAAACACGTAAACTTCAATTTCCTTTTTGGAATTTTTTTTTTTTTTTTTTAAAAATTTTTTGATGACAATTAAGCTTAGTTGGATAGATTTTGGTTCGATTAAGAACTAGCGTTTGAGTCGATTAATTTAGGGAAACTATTGAAATCTCGATGAAACGCGATTTCTAAACGCTGTTTTGTGAAACTGTGCAGGCGATTTTCGGAGTCTACGATGGTCATGGAGGAGTCAAAGCGGCGGAGTTTGCTGCTAACAACTTAGATAAGAACGTTTTAGACGAGGTCGCTGGTAAGAGAGGCGAGTCGGAGATCGCAGACGCGGTGAAACGCGGTTACTTGACCACAGACGCAGCGTTTCTCAGCGAGAAAAACGTTAAAGGCGGTTCCTGCTGTGTCACTGCGATGGTCAGCGACGGGAACCTCGTTGTGGCCAATGCCGGTGATTGCCGTGCCGTCATGAGCGTAGGAGGCGTCGCGGAGGCTCTTTCTTCCGACCACCGCCCGTCTAGAGACGATGAACGGAAACGGATTGAAACCACGGTGAGGAATCTTCACCTAAATCCAATGGATCTTTAATGGAATCTCACCTAAAGTTTGATCTTTTTTTAATAGAAGATTGATCCTTTTTTTTTTGTGCAGGGAGGATATGTGGATACGTTTCATGGAGTTTGGAGGATTCAAGGATCTTTAGCTGTGTCAAGAGGGATCGGAGATGGTCAGCTCAAGAAATGGGTTATAGCCGAGCCAGACACGAAGAGCTTGAGGATTGATACGGAGCACGAGTTCTTGATCTTGGCATCGGACGGTTTATGGGACAAAGTGAGTAACCAAGAAGCTGTTGACATTGCTCGTCCCTTCTGCGTAGGAGGAATTGAGACGGAGAAGAAGCCATTGTTGTTGGCATGTAAGAAGCTTGTGGATCTCTCGGCCTCGCGGGGCTCATCGGATGATATCAGTGTGATGCTGATCCCTTTAAGCCAGTTCATCTAGAAAAAAGAGAAGCAATTAGAAATTTAGAAGAAATATGGAGGCTTATTTATCTTTTTAGTTCTTTTTTAACTTGATTCAATTCATTTATTTATTCTTTCTAACTTTAGTGATAAGCTTAAATTCAGTGTGGCCTCTCTACTTGTATGAAACTAGCATTGATCGAAGTTAATCTAATTAGCAGTTCGTTATATCAGTTTCCTTATACATATTTGAAGATTTATCAATGGTACAATATAACCACGTTGTGATAGTGCTTATATTTTGCTACATAGAAGAGCTTGGAACCAATAAGTAATAACTATGCAGATAGATCCTTAGCATTTGTTTCTACTTCTTCTGCAGCCTCGAGAACCAATAACTATGCAGATCCTAAACATATGTTTCTACTTCTTCTGCACAGCCACAAGAACCACAAGTATGCAGCTACTTTGATTTTACGTATGCGCGCTATAGTCTTCTCGTCTCTTATATGGTTGCAACCATGTAGTGTAGTGAAAGGAGCTATTGCTTTGTAAATCACATATATAGATTACTGAGAGGCTGAATGCTTAAGAATTTTCTGGAGTGATCATCATCGACGGTTTGTTAAGATAAGAGAGAGAAAGGGAAAAGCATTAGGTATGTTCTTACTCTCTTGAAGAACTGACATGAAAAATATTCAAGACCAAGAGGGTGTTGATGGTGAAATTAGCACATTTCTCTGAGCCCGTCACAATTAGTAACAATAGCAAGGCCCAGCCCGTTTTCACCTTAACCTCCTCAGAATAATGGTAAGTCTAGAGGAGAAAGATAAATCTTGGGAAAAATGTCAATAGAGAGATGCAGCTCCTTGAAGAATGGAAAGAGATAATTACAAAGGGAATATTTCCTTTATGG
>OVBJ01002660.1:0-16242 GCA_900406535.1 Noccaea bulbosa
TTTCTTGAACAATTAGTTGAGTTAGTCTGTTTAGTTGCTTGTGTGTTAGTTGACCTTCTTATTCGCTGTATATTTTGTAAAAACGGTTTTCTTGTAAAAATTCAATGTTAGACAATATTAGGTAGACTTCTAGGTAAAGTCTACAAATGAAGTCTATCACGGAAGTCTAATGTTGTCGGTTTTTGTGTTCTTGCAGAAAATGGACTACATTGCATCTGTTTATGGAGAATGGGTGAGAAAGGTCAATTTTACTTGGCATTTTGAGGTTGATTATCGGAAAGGAGGTAGAATGTTCTCGCTGAGGGATGGTTGTACACTTGATGAGCTTATTCAAATGGCTTCAGATGATTATTCGGTGATCAAGATCGGACACCGTGTGGAATTATCATATCCATTACCAGAAGCGAAGAGCTTTTAGTTCGTTTTAGCGAGGTAAAATGGTATGAGAAAGCTTGAATTTGTATTTTTGAAAAAATAATGTGAAGTCTACACTAGAAGTCTACTCATGAAGTCTAATCGTAAACTCTGAACTTGATCCATTTTAGCTAGGTAAAATGCATAAAAAAACTTGAATTTTGGTTTTTTTTTTAAAAAAAAGATACATGTCTCATGTAAACGGATTTAGTTTTACTAAGGCAAACATACACATGTCGCCAAACGTTACAACAAGTTACACAAAACTTTTGTTGCGGTTTGGGAGGGAGAAAGATACATGTCTCATGTAAACGAATTTAGTTTTACTACTTATGTAAAAATGACTGTCTTATATTCTAGTTAACTTATCTTATGTTCTAGTTACTTTTTGTTCAAACATATTGTGATTTTGTGAATGCGTCGAACATTTTGTGATTTTGTGAATGCCTCTTACGAATACATGAATTTATCTCATTTTTGTATGAACATTTCGTTATCCTTAAGTGGTAAGTTATTAAAGGGTTCATAAACTTTAAGTTATTTGGAACAGAAGCTAACGGTGTATTGGAAAGAGACAATGTTTGCAGAAAATACAATTGATATAATAACACTCATGTGTCAATCCTCAACATACATTACAAGTCTCAATCCAAGTCTTAAACTAACATTAAAAGTGCCACAAACAACAATAGATTCCCTTGCGTTAACTGTTCTCCCATTGAGAGCATTACTTCTATGCTAGTCATGTTTAGTTTTGGTCAACACCTGAAATTGGACAGCAAAGATACTTATTTTAAACAAAAAGATATTATCCAATCACTTGCATGAACATAACTTAATTACAGAAGTTACAGAGGCATGAAGACAACAAGAAAAATATACTAAGAAACATAAGCTATAAAACCAGAAACAAATACAATTACAGAATGATAAGATACAATTAAGCTAAACAAAAAACCTTAAGAACATGACAAGTTAAAAACAGACACAAACCTGCAACGTTCAAGGCTTAAGAACATGACAAGGCAGAAACAAAAACAAACCTGCAACGTTGAAGCTTAAAGCAACTTCACATATTAACTCAAACAAATACATCACTTTGATCTGATAGTTAAGCAAGAACTTAAATCACAAATGACTACCTTTTCACGGTTTTGAATTGCTTCTCACACTTTTTCAAGTCCTCCTTGACTCTTTCTTCTCCACCAACTATGCTTCGTTCACCAGAACTATTAAACCATTAAAGAAAGGGATTAAGAACACACAAAATTTTGATCATGATAACTGCGAGGCTATAGAACACTAATCTAGTGATATGAGAAATGAGATGATGATAACTTACCTAGGAGAGCACTAACTAGACCACCAACACTGAATCTGAGCAAAACAGATGTATGCATGCATGCGTATACGACAGCAAGTTATCTTGACTGAGAAACTTAATAAACTTTTACAACAATATTCATGATATTAGCCCATACCAGAATGTAGTCTGCTTTCCTGAGATTACCACCAATGGAGACCTGAATAGTCAAACAAATCCCTGAAAGACAAAGAGGAAGAGTATGTTTAAAGTGTTTCATAGACATGGCCTTGAATTGTTATTTTTCACAGTTTTGGCGTTTCCGAAAGCTTCAAAGACTGATACAAGGAGAATATAATGAACAACAATAAATTAAACTTACCTGGGCTGAATCCAGAACAAAACTCCCAACCACTGGCTCTGAATCTGAAAAAAAAGTAATCTAATATGTTAGGTTGCGGCTCAGATCTAACCATATCGAATATGGAGAGAAGAACGATGGCTTACCAGTGACGACGGCGACCGAGAGGAACAGGATGCGGCGACTTCGAAGCAGGAGAACGGTGGAGAGGAGATTCATGTATGTGGAGAGGAGAGAGAGAGAGAAGGGGAAAGTGAGGCGAGAGAGAAGAGAGTGACGCCATAAACTTCATGATTTTTTCCAAAATATTTCATTTTTCGCTCGTTTTTTTTTTTAGTTTCAGACTTTATAACAAAGTCTAACTATGAAGTCTACTAATGAAGTCTGACTAACCCAAATATTCCAGTTCCCGCCAAAATATTTTGGTTCCCGCTCGGACTTCAAGTACAAAGTCTACTCGAAAAGTTTATAAATTATACTTTTAATGATAAATTTATTCGCCCAAAATATTTCGTTTCCCGCCCTAAACATTTCATTTCCCGCCCTAAACATTTCGATTCCTGCTCATTTTTTTGAATAACAGACTTCACGGAAAAGTCTAACGATGAAGTCTATCTATGAAGTCTGACTTACCCTAAACCCTAAATCGAATTTTTGAAATAAAATCTATAGAAAACATCAATTATGTATATATATAATCACAATTTACATTATAAACTATGAATTTATTAGCTTTAAATCGTTAAACAAACCACAAAAAAAATTTGATGTCAAAATTCTCTACACCCTAACAATTACACTCATAAACCCTATACATTGTACCTCAAACACTAAACTTCATGATTGGTTTACTCATGAAACTTATATATTGATTAATTTCCATGAAATTTTATTTTACATAGATATGATTTGTCTTCATTTGGATTATTAATAATTTTTGAAGCCTAAATTATTTTTTATCGATTTTAAACTTTAAATTTAAGATTTTGTTATTTGACAGACTTCATAAGTAGACTTCACACAATTTTGTGTTCTTTTTTTAACATAATTTGTCTTACTTGATCTAAATTGATTAATTTATTTGCAAAATTATTTTATATGGATTGTAGTTGGCTGTGTTAAATTTATGTGTAAATATGTTTTTCAAAATATTTTTTTGTAAATTTTAAAATTTAAATTTAAGGTTTTAGCATTTATTAGACTTCTTGAATAGACTTCACATGGTTTATAGGTTACAAACATAATTTATCTTACTTGACTTATATGAATTTATTTTTATGCAGTTTTACTTTTCACTAAGTATTCTAATCTTATTTATGTATAATTTTGTTTCATCAAAAAAATTTCCAATAATTTTCTAAATTAAATTTGAGTTGTGATTACGAATTAGACTTCATGATGAAGTCTAATACTCCGTAAACTTTATGAATAGACTTTAAAAAGGGTAAGACGGACATTGCGACCAATGTTTTTTTCTTTGTTCATAAGGACTTAGTTTGTAATTGTACATGTCTATAGTACTAGTTTTGCTCACAATTCAATATAGGTATTAGTTTTGCATTTCAAATCAAATTGTGTACTAGTTTTGACAATTCTCCCTTATATTATCTGAGAGTCTTACTTATACAGTATAAAAAATTTTGTAAGCCTAAGAAAAATGGTTTATTTTTACAGTTTCAATAAAATTTTAATAAGTAATTCCCCAAGAAAAATTGTAGAAAGCTTTTGTTAATAGTTGACAGAAAGTCAGCAACACAAAAAAGCTCTTAGAATATTCGACTATCATCTAGGATAACATAATAGTAATACACATGCTTTCAATAATTGTTAATTATTTTTAATATATTTAGAAACATATATATGTCGAGTTGATTATTACAATTTTTTTTTTAATCAAACTATTAGGAACAAAATAAATAAATTTAAAACATCAAATTATGGGGAATGGAAAAAGTATCATATAATACTATATGATTGCACACACCTAATGCGCGTGTATATGGTAAATTTTAGTAATTTACAAATAAATTTCGAATTTAAATTAACTTTTTATCTATAAATTATGTTATATATGTATAGATGATTTCCCGCGCATAATACACGGATTGTGTTAACATTTGATTTTTTAGAATGTAGATTATTGTTCAATCGATATGTTTTTTAATACTATTTTGAAATTAATATATATTTTTAATTTTTTTTATTATTTTCACTGTTTATTTAAAATATTTGTCTTTATTTTTTGATAAAATATGAGTATCTGGTTTTTGATTTATAGTGTAGTATTCACTTTTTATTGTTTAACATTTCCAAATATTTATGTGAGTCTTTTTTAAATGTTTAGAAGGACATATGATTCAACTAAATTTAAGACTTTTAAACTAACTACTAAAAAAATGTAGCAAAATCAAACATTTTAAAAAATGCACAACTAAGCATTGAAAAAGAAAATAGTAATATTCATTACGTATTTCAGTCAAAATATTTGTGTTGAATGTTTTATGCCAAAATTATTATTCTACTAATTTTTCACTAAAATTTAAATCTTCGAATTTCCCGCCAACAAATTTTACGTCGAGAAATTGTTTCAAAATTTTTACCCCAAAATAATATAATTTAGTTATGACAAATTTTCTTTAAAATTCATCTTGAGAAAGCAAATAACAATATCCTTTACATATTGCACTCAAAATACTCATTTTATCAAAAACATGATAGAGATTTAATGAAAAATATAATTCTGTTAATTTTCACAAATATTTAAGTCTGTTGGCGGGAAATGAAAATGAAAATACTCATTTCCCGCTAAATAAAATCCGGCTCAGAATCAGAGCAAAACTAAAACCAACAAAATATATTGCAATAACAATAATATTGAAATACATGATAAGAACAAATGGTCTGGGGTTATATGAATTTTAATTGTTTTGTTCTCAATGCAAATTTTTTATTGAATAGGGACATCATTTTTGATATTATGTTGAGATTAATATATGTATTTTTTATAATATAATATGAAATATATTGTTACATTTGTTAAGTTAGCATTGATGTCACAATAAATGTTGCCATTTTTTATTTGTTATATTATTTTCTTTAAATTTTGGAATTTAGATTGAGTATATTCAGAAATGATTTCAAATCAAATTTGTGTATATTCATTAATTGCTACAAATTTATAATAAATGAGTTTAAAAAAATAAATTTTATAAAAATCTTCAGTTATTGGTATTTCTTCTTCTGAATATTAAAATATATCTCTTTCCCTTTTTGAAATCTGTTACATGTGATATCATAAATGATTTTTATTTTATTTAATTAAATCAAATTTTCTTAACCAAGTCCATATTCGAATTTTGAGATAGTCGGTTTGATGGGATCTCTCGATTTGATTTAAGTAAAAACTGTATCCGCGTTATGTAGAGTGGGTCATGGGTCGGATAGTTGAACTAAATAAATAAATAAAAAAATTCAAAAAACTGTGAGTTCGCCACATTAGAAAAAAGCTTGGTCTTTAATATATTTTAGGATAATATAAATATATCATATTTTCATATTTAAAATTAAGAAGAGAATAAAAAGTATAATATAAACTTGAAGTCAAATTTTTGTAATAGTATAGCAAAATTTTTTTAATATGTTTCCAAATTAGCCAGAGAATGTTAAAATAATCTTTATATATAACCAGTCAATGTTTTATCCATAATAGTATGTGATATAATTGTTTATAATATAATCTTGAAATATACAGTCAACGTTTAGTTTCCAAATATATATAGTTGTTAAACTTGGTATTTTGTACAATGCACAATAATGGAAAATGATATGGTCAATCAAATTATAAGGATTAACTAATGACAAACTACGAGGTAAATAATAGATTCGTAACAACATAGCCAAATAGATATTTCAAACATGGTTCAATCCAAGTTTCAGATTTAGTTTGGTTCCTAACAAATAATTAATGTATAAACCAGATTTAATATAAACAGCTTGATACTATTTTGGTTTAGTTTGGAATTCAATTTTGAACCAAATTGTTTTATTAGTCTAAAATAAATAAATTTATTTTATTTTTAAGAAATTTAGTTTCAATTTTTTTTTCTCCACTATGGTTTGAACAATTAAGATCTTTTTAATTGATATAAAAAATAACTCTTTCAAACAAAAATACAGTATATTTTTCAGTTTCTAGAAAAAATAGTTTAGATGCAGATTAGATAGAATCGGTTTGGTTTTATACTTTTATCTTAAATGCGTCAACAAAAACTTAATACTATTCAAACAAAAATCTTCAATCCCTATTTTTACAAAACATTCACCTTTTTTTTTTTGTCAACAATATTAGAATATCAAAAAAGTTCAGAAATTCAAACTGGAGATACAAAGTTTACATATAAAAATCAGAACGATAGATGTAAGCAAGGTCATTTACCTTATATATTTGTCTCAATTCTACCTATATAAACCACTAGAGCAATATTCTTCCATCGACACCAACTAAAATATTAAAAAAAAAAATCAAACAAAGAGACCGTAGTGTGTTCCATACTTTTTCCTATGGTCTTAATGAAGATCAGATCTTCAATTATTTCAATGGGCAAGTAATTAAGCCTAATGTTCTTATTTTTGAAATAAAAAAATTTGAACATTAGGGTTGATTACTTACTCATTGAAATAATTGAAGATTTGGTTTTTCGCTAACGGTTGACCATTAGAGAAAGTTAAAAAACAGACTATGGTCGTCTGAATGAACCAGCTTAAAGGCCGGGGCACTTGGGTTGAGCACAAACTGATCTCAGAGCACTGTCTGAATGAGCCGGCTCAAATCCTCTAAATATATATAAAAAGGATAATAATTTACCTACGCATAATTTTGACAAAGAATGTTAGCTAAATGTATACCCCTTAATGTTTTATTTGTCGAGATCTTGCATGTGTTTGTGTTTCATATACAATAACTTGGATTTTGAATCTCATTTAGCTAGACTTGGATGTAGATAGTTGTCTTGCTTGCACGTTTGGTCATTAATCATAAGGTTTTTTTGTTAATAAATTACAATTTTTGTGCTCTCCAATTGTTCTTTTAATGTGTATACATATGATTATGATCAGAGAGGACGTCATCTGAGAGAGGACGTCATCTGAAAAAACATAAAAGAGGAAGCATCATAATGAAACCCACAAAATAACCCCAACCACATATTATCATGATGGCTTCATTGATCTTAATTAAATTTTTATTTTCTCCAAATATTTTAACTTATAATACCAACTATATCAAATTGAAACTCTTACTAATTTACAATTATTATTTTTCACATTCTTTTAAGATTTATTTTCTAATATTTCATAGTTAAAAATATTATTAGTTTTTATCAAAAAATAAAAAGTAATTTCTACACCAAACTAATTTAATGCATTTAAATGCTAAAAATAGTTTACAATTTATAATATAGACAAAAAAATTTCATAATATTTAAATATAACAGTCATAGTTCTTACAATTTTTATTACAAATCAGAATAAATATTGAAAGTAACAGTCACAATATTTAAAACCAAATTTTCTATAGCCAAAAGACTATAGTGAAAGTCTAAAGCGAAAGTATTTAACAAAAAAAAAAAAAGAGTCTAAAGCGAAAGTATTTCCTAATCAGGACCTAAAACACTTCGTGTTTCCAATGGCCACTCAAAATTCATGTCCTTCCTTCATGCATAGGGAAATTGTAATGTGTTCCGAGAAAAAATAGCTTACAAGACTATTACAATCTACTAAAACCATTTTTCAGAATTTTACAATTTTTTAATAAAAAACTAGGCAATGATCCGCGCTTCGCGCAGAATTTTACATTATTAGTACTGACGATATCAAATTTTTTACTTTAATTTTGTGTTTCAAAAATATCATAGTAATTAAATAAAAATTATGGGTATAAGTTCTGTTATGTCCCGTCCTGTCTTATTCATTTTCGTCTTATCTGTTTCGTCTCGTTCATTTCCATCCCGTTCATTTCCATCCCGTTCCTTCTCGTTCCGTCATGTTTCTTTTCGTCTCTTCCCCTGTCACGTCTTGTTTTATTTCTTCTCATCCCGTTTCGTCCTATCCTGTCTCGTTTCATCCTATTTTATCCCGTCCCGTTCATTCTCCTTTTGTTATGTTCCTTCCCATCCTCTCTCATTACTTCTTGTTTCTTCCCGTCCCGTTTCTTCCCATCCCGTCCCATCCTGTTTCTTCTCCTTTTGTTATGTTTCTTCTCGTCCTATCTCATTACTTCTTGTTTATTCTCATCATGTTATTTCCCATCCCGTCCCATCCTGTTCCTTTCTGTCATGTTTCATCCCGTCTCGTTCCATAAATATTATAAAACTATATAATTAAATTTGATAAAACTAAAAAAAAAACGTTAAATTTTTTTTTTTGTAGATCAATACATAAGATTTATTTTAGATAATTTTTTTCAAATTCTTGTTAAAACTAATATATTAATAGATGATAATTATTATAATAATTAAAGTATAATAATAGAGAATCAAGTATGTCAATTATTATGTCTCGAATATTATGTTGCAGTATTGTTCATTTTATTTTACCCATTTGATGTAAATAAATACTTTGATAAACTTTTATAAATAGAAATCTAAAAATTAAATTATGAAATTATAGTTTTTTAAGATGAATATATAAGTTATATATATGTTATAAAACAAAATGACTTTTCAAATTCTTGTTAAACCTGTTAGATTACTGTATGATATTTATTACAAAAATTAAAGTTTAATAATAAAAATAGAATACAATAATAAATAATTTTGAATATAACAAATAACATAATTATGTGTCAAATTTCTAGAGTTTCTAATTGCTGAGGTGGCAGCCTAAGAAGAGAGTTTGCTTAACTTTATATATATAGATACCTTTTTAGATGTTAATATTTAGGTATTTTTTTCGGTTCATAAGCCCAATTCTCCAGGTTGCAACATATTTTTTACATCAATCTTAAAGTTGGAATATATCTTCGTTACAAGATGCAATTGCTGATAGAATTAAACAATTATAAACAAAAAATGCATCATAAAAAGACATAATTATGTAGATAAGCCATGACCAGAGTGTAGTAAACGAATAAAGCTTTGTTAATAGTTGACAGCAAGTAGCAACACAAAAAAGCTCTTAGTATATTCGACTCTCATCTAGGATAACGTAATACACATGCTTTCAATAATTGTTAATTATTTTTCATATATTTAGAAACATATATATGTTGAGTTGATGATTACAAAATTTTTTTTTATCAAACTATTAGGAACAAAATAAATAAATTTAAAACATCAAATTATCAGGAATGGAGGAAGTATCATATAATATAATATAAATATATCATATTTTTTCATATTTAAAATTAAGAAGAGAATGGAAAAGTATAATATAAATTTGAAGTCAAATTTTTGTAATAGTATAGCAAAACATTTTAATATGTTTCCAAATTAGCCAGAGAATGTTAAAATAATCTTTATATATAACCAGTCAACGTTTTATCCATAATAGTATGTGATATAATTGTTTATAATATAATCTTGAAATATACCGTCAACGTTTAGTTTCCAAATATATATAGTTGTTAAACTTGGTATTTTGTACAATGCACAATAATGGAAATGATATGGTCAATCAAATTATAAGGATTAACTAATGACAAACTACGAGGTAAATAATAGATTCGTAACAACATAGCCAAATAGATATTTCAAACATGGTTCAATCCAAGTTTCAGATTTAGTTTGGTTCCTAACAAATAATTAATGTATAAACCAGATTTAATATAAACAGCTTGATACTATTTTGGTTTAGTTTGGAATTCAATTTTGAACCAAATTGTTTTATTAATCTAAAATAAATAAATTTATTTTATTTTTAAGAAATTCAGTTTCAATTTTTTTTTCTCCACTAGGGTTTGAACAATTAAGATCTTTTTGATATTTGAAAAAATAATTCTTTCAAACAAAAATACAGTATATTTTTCAGTTTTTAGAAAAAATAGTTTAGATGCAGATTAGATAGAACCGGTTTAGTTTTATACTTTTATCTTAAACTAGAAACGAAGCAACTAGCCAATGCCACAACTAAACTTTACAAAGATGCCCAAAACTGCAACAAACCAAAAGAGAATCAAAAATTCAAATTCAAAGAAAGGGATACCGATATCCAGCTTTTATATTTAACTAGGAAATGATCCGCGCTTCGCGCGGAATTTTACATTGTTATAACTGACGATATCAAGTTTCGAATATATCAAGTTTTGTAATTTAATTTTGTTTTTCAAAAATATCATACGCATAGTAATTAAATAAAAATTGTGGGATTAAGTCCTGTTCGTCTCGTTCTTTCTTGTTCCTCCCCATTATGTTTGTTCCATCCCTTTCCATCTCGTATTGTTCTGTCCCGTCCCATCCTTCTCGTCTTTTCTCGTCCCATCGCGTCTTGTCTCATTCATTGTCACCCCGTTTTGTCATGTTCCGTTCTTTCCGTCATGTCCCATTTCATCATATTCCGTCATGTCCCATTTCTGTTTCTTCCCCTTTCGTTATGTTCATTCTCGTCCCGTCTTATTACTTTTTGTTTTTTCCTTCTCGTTTCTTCCTATCCTGTCTCGTTTCGCACATAATTTTATGTTGTTATTACTAACTTGGTTAGAAGAAATTAAATTTCGTAAATTGTTTTTTATTTTAAAATTTTCATACACATATTAATTAAATATAACTAAGGTCAAAAAAAATTCTCATCTTCTCCCATCCCGTTACATTACGTTTTTTTCGTCCTGTCCCATTCTTTCTGTCTCGTCTCATCTCATTTCTTATGTCCTTTTTCGGCTTTAAATATAATAAAAGGTACGTACAATTCTGCCAGTTTTCTTCATTCCCTTCCTCTCCTGTCCGGTCTTATCTCATTTCATTTCAAAATATTTTTAAAATCAATGTCTTTTCAAAATATTGAGTTGATGTAATTTTTTGAAGATAAATACTATAAACTATATGATCAAATCTGACAAATCTAAAATTTCTAAATAATAGTTTTTGTAAATCAATACATAAGTTTTCTTTTATATAAAAATGATTTTTCAAATTCTTGGTAAAACTATTGTATCAATTAATGATCATATTAATGAATAGATCATAAATAATTAAAATGTAAGAAAAATATATAATAAATCAAAGAAATAAATTCAAATAGATAAATCAATTATTGATGATGTGTTACAATATTAGGATAGAAGTTTAATGAAGTGACAACATAAGAAGAGATGAGTTTTAACTTTATATATATAGATATAGTTCCTGGCCAAGCCACTTCAAGCTTTTATAGCTCTGTTTTATTTAATATTATGTAGATTTTAGCCTACATTTACTGCTTTTATGGCTTCTGTTTTGTTTAATTTTACAATTCACCAGTCGCCAGGTGGGCCAGGTGGGAATGGGCAAGCATATCGGCATTCACATCGAGCGTTACCAACGCATTTGCATATAATATATTGTAACTTAGCAGCATCTGGGTGGAACTTAGCTGGGTGGACTCTTACTTCTCTATTGCAAAAAGCATCAGAGCACCCACCTGGGTACGGTACCCTCACGTGAGAAAATTGTAAATTTGGTAGCTAGATAAACAATTAGTAGAATATAAAATTTATTATTTAAAAAAATCTATTATAACTCTTTCTTTTTGTTCTTTTATTTCAAATGAAGTCTAAAGTATATCGCTAGATTACCTTCAACATGATTTAGAAGAAGTGACATGACAATCAAAGAAACCATGAACATTGAAGTAGACCTCATATCTCAATGTTGATTATAGAAATTCTGTTTTAGTTGTGAAAAAGTTGTAGCAAGTACGTGGTTTTTATAGCTGTCAACATCCATAAATATACGTAATACATTCTAAATATAATTATTTTCACCAAAAATTGAAAAGAAAAGAGAAAAGAAGAACAAGCTAGAGCCAGAGAAACGAGAATGATCATTCTTTTTTAGAAATTAGATTTTGAATTATTCATTTGATTTCCTAATTTTCTGTATTAATTATGGATTATTTAAAATCCTACAGGAAAAATTCAAAATAAATATGAGAAAAAATCATTTGTGCCATAAAAAGATATTATGTCATTTTTAAACCATCTGATATATTATACTAGGAGAAGCACCACGCGTTGCGTGAATTTATATTATATAAAATGATATATAACTTTTGTAACATTTAGTGATTTATTTGGCTGGTTTTAAAATTGATTAACTCACTATTAAAGTTATTTATCTTAGAATTTAATTAACTTTTACAAATTAGTAATTATGATTTTTTTTTTTTTTTTGTAGGCAATGCAAATGTTTAGTATGATTGAAAGTTTTCTAAATAAATATAGAGTTACTGTTATTATTTTGTGTGAAACTCAAATTTTATATATATGATTTAATCAATTGCATATATGTTTAAGTGCATTTGACATCATTTGTATAATTGTAGCTTGTTTTTATTTAAGAAAAAAGATTCATATATATTATATGAAAAAATTTCATAGGTTTATATGAATTAAATATGATTTAATTGTGTAGTTTATATGACATTAATATTTGCATTATCATTCTATGAGAAAATTAAGTTTTATATTGTATGATTCAATTAATTTTATGTAAAATTAAATGTTTTTATGTTATTTTTTTTTACTTAGAATTTAATTAACTGTTATAAATTGGTAGTTATGAACATTTAATTTAATTAATTGTTTTATCTAGGGACACCGGAAAAATGTTTAAAATCAATGAGGTAATAAATTTTGTTATCATTTTGTGTGAAACTAAAATTATAAATGTATGATTAATTAATTTCATAATATTTTTTTCTGGACATTATTTTTGTATTATTTTTGTCATAGAGAAATATACATATACAATACATATAAGATTTACATATGTTTGCATGAACTAAATGTGATTTAATCTTATATTTATTTGAAATAAATATTGTTATTATTATTTTGTGTGAAAAAAGTTTTGTATATATGATTTAATAATTTATTTATAATTTTCATTGCACACGTTTGCTGGAAATCATTTACATTATAAAATATCAAATTATTTAGATATTAGTTTTGTTTAAAAAATAGGTATGATTTAGTTAATTATATAGTTTTGTTTGGACATCAATTGAATAGTAAAATAAACTACAATGAAATATATATTTGCGCGCATTATTAAATTTGTGTGAAATGTATTTTGATATATTGTTTAGTTAAATTTATGTGAAATTTGTTTTCTATATATTATTTAATTAAATGTATGTGGTATTATTTATATATTTTTAATGGACATCATTTGTAAATAAAATATCATATTATTTATATAATTTTATAAAATGGATTCATATAAATTACATTTACATATGTTTGCATGAATTAAATATGGTTTAATTGTGTAGTTTATATTAAGTAAATATTTGTTTGATAAAAAACTTAATTTAAATAATAACTGTTGTTGAATTGGAAAAGTGACACTTGTCAAAAATTTAAAGTGATATATGGCAGTTTCTCATGAAGTAAGAAAAATGTAATTACATAATATTATAATATACTAGTAGAAGACCCGCACATCTGCGCGGTGGTGCGCTGTATTTTCATCGAGAATACTAAAAAATATTAACAAATAACAAATAATAGTGAAATAAACATATTTTACGCGTAAAATAAAATTATTCAATCTATATAATTTATTTAACCAGTAAATCAAAATTATTTAACTCGTGAAAAGATATTATTGGACCCGTAAAAAACATTTAACCCATCGAAAAAAATTATGCAATCCATATAAAAGTATCCAACATGTGTCAAAAAATCATTCAGTGAAATAAACATATTCACCCATCAAAAAAAATTATTCCATCCGTAGAACATAATCAACCTGTAAAATAAAATTATCCGTAAAAGGATATTATTGAATCCGCAAAAGAAAATTATTCAACCGTAGAAAAATTATTCAATAGGTAAAATATTATCCAACATGTGTCGAAAAATCATTCAGTGAAACAAACATATCTAACCCTTAAAAATAAATTATTCAATTCGTATAACTTATTGAACCCGTAAAATAAAATTATACAACCTGTAAAAGTATATTGTTGAATCTGCCAAAAAAAATATTTAACTCGTAGGAAAAATATTCTATTCGCAAAAATTTATCTGATATTGTCAAAAAATGATTCAGTGAAATAAATATTTTTAACCCCTAGAAGAAAATTATGCAATCCGTATAATTTTAATAACTTGTTGAATCCATTAAACCCGTGAAATTTATTCAACCTGTAGAAGTAAATTAAATTTGTAAAAGAAAAAAAACACAATAATAATAGTTGATGAATATGTTCAGAAAAAACATTATACACAAAAACGAATAATTAAAATTGAGTATACGTGAAATAAATAAATTTACGAATTAAAAATTTAAACATTCAATCATTGAGTAGACGTGAGATTTTTAATTAACACCAATTTTTTTTTCTAATACAATATTTTCCACTTATGTAACACATAAAAAACGCCGTAAAAAAAAAAACAAAAAAAAACAAACAAACGCATAAAAACAAATTTCGAATTAAAGTGGAATTTGACGGCATGTAAGTGATTTGGGCTTGTTTGTATTGGGCTTTTCATTTCTTCGTAACTGCCTTTTTGCATTAATATTAATTACAACAATTAAAAATACAATTGAACCGATTGAATCAATTTATGGTTTTACTCGAACCATTCCCCATTAAAATTTGATTGCGGTCTGTTTCAGGTGATATAAGGTCCGCATGTTGATCCACTTGGGTCAGGTTTTTCGTCCAACTGAGTCAACTCGGCTGAGTCACTATTTTTAATACATTATTACCCATGTTTATCTTTGTTTCCAAACATAATTCTTTCATAAACTCAGTGGCAATGTTCGTAAATAATTAGAGTTTTTGTCTTCTTTTATAATTGTAATTCTCAATTAATATTATAAAGATATAATATATATACTAGAAATTTGATCCGCACCATGCACGGGATTAAAAACTATACCAAATTTTTAATATTATTTATTTAATTTATCTATAACGATTAATATTTAATTTTTAAAATCCTATTATTATAATAATGATATATTTAAATACCAAACACCAAACTTTTGTATTTTGGAACAGAGAGCATTTACGTCTCAGTCAAAACTCTAAAATTTATATAAAAAATTCCACATCAAAAATCAACAACTATCATCATGATAGGAAGAAACCTTAGTTCATACAACTTTCAGAGAGCTGTTACCAAATGGGAAGAACATGAACAAAAATCTATAAAGGACTATCACTAACTATATATATGGAAACATTGTTGCATATGTACCTTCAGAGATCATAGAAAGATATTTTGATCAACTGAGCAGCTGAACAGAAACCCACCTGCACAGAGATCAGAAACAAAATACAATCTGAAAAATATGTAGAAATACTCAGTATCCTCTTCACATCGTTTTGAATTTAAACCTTCAATTAGCTCCTCACAAAACCATTTTCTAAGAAGAAGCAAACAAACAAGCCAGACATCATAGCTATATGAAACCAAATATTTTGAGCTGGCATCTTTTATCAACACATTATCTTCTTTCAACAATCCAAACAACACCTCTAAGCTCATCAAAATCCCCTTGTGTAGCAATCGAACCAAAACCAAGCCCATTTCCCGAGCACCACCTGTTTGGTTCCACATTCCTTCTAGTCCACCTGTAGATAAGTCGATGCACATTCCTTCCAGTTTCCATAAACTCAATCAAATCCACATACGCATTCTCAAATTCGTCAAACATCACACAAGAAACGCTCAAACAGGCTGTAATAACCTCTTCCTTGTCCAGATTGAGAAGTTTTGCCTCACATAATTTGAAACTACCAGTCTTTTTTTTTTAATATTAAATATCAATTGCGAAAGTTCTCAGAAAGAAAATCAATAAATAATAATTCAAATAATCAACTCAACAAATGAATTCAATAACCAATAAAAGAATAACTCTAGCAACCTAACACAAGGTTTGCAACAATAAACTTAAACGATAACCATCCTAAACATCCTCATCCTCTCCCGGCCTCATTCCGCGGTTGGACATTT
>OVBJ01002661.1:0-16242 GCA_900406535.1 Noccaea bulbosa
TAATAACCGAAGCAATACCTGGCTCTCTTCTCTTGTAGCCTTACAGAAAAATAAACTATCGTCCGCAAAGAATAGGTGGGATACCGGTGGACAAGCCCGAGCCACTTTTAGGCCCGTTATCTCTTTTAATTCTTCCGCCTTTTTTAAATTTATAATTAAGACCTCCGTACATAAAATGAATAGATAAGGGGATAACGGATCACCCTGTCGGAGGCCCCTATTCGGTAGTATACGACCCTTCGGCTGTCCGTTAATTAGGACCCTGTATTTAACGGATTTGATGCACCACATCATCCAGGTGATCCACTGTTCTGCAAAACCCATCTTTCGCATAAGGTTTTCTAAAAAGAGCCATTCCACCCTATCATAAGCTTTGCTCATATCAGTCTTGACCGCCATATATTTGCCTTTACATGACTTATTTGTTCGCAACCCATGAAACATCTCTTGTGCTATTAATATATTGTCTGAAATCAGTCGTCCAGACACAAAAGCAGATTGTGTCTCAGAGATGAGTCGAGGTAATAACACCTTGAGCCTCTGACAAAGAACCTTTGAAATTATTTTATACCCCACATTACACAAACTTATGGGCCGCAGCTCCGTCATCCTATTTGGTCGTTCCGTTTTTGGTATTAGACAAATATTTGTCAAGTTTAACCTCTCATCAAAATTCCCAGTAGTTAAAAAATAGTTAACCATTTTCACAATATCCGCCTTCATTATGTGCCATGATCGCTGAAAAAATAAAGCAGTCATTCCATCCGGACCTGGTGCTTTCTCGGGGTGCATCATGAAAAGAGCAGCCCGCACTTCTGATTCAGTTGCTTGTCGCATCAGTAGTTCATTGTCCCTGTCTGTAATTTTCTCCGTGACATTGGCCAAGACCCCGTCAAAATCAACCGGTGATATCGTCATGAAAAGGTTTTCAAAATACTCGACAGCAACGTTTTCAACTAAATCAACCGGTGTCTTCGAGACATGAGCTAAATGTCTCATAACTCCACCACCAATCGCAACATTGGTCCTAAAAGGTTTCTTTTTGACCCCCTGGTTACGATCCACCTGTTTACCTCTTGGAACTCCATCCCGGTTTGCATGTTGAAACTCCTCCACCTCTTGTCTCACATCCATCATGTCCCCTTCATTCATCTCAACCTGTTCTCCATTTTCCTCTTCGCCCAAAAGGTCATCGTTTGAGGATATCATATCTCCAGGCTCGTTCTCGGCAATATGAGGTGGTAAGATTACCCCATCTTGTGCCATTCCATTACCTGCTCCAAGGTCTCCAACAATACTATTCCCAACGATCTTATTCCCCATTGTAGTTTCTCCTTCTTCCTCAAAGACTAACTTTGTTCGTAGGGGGACTTGTGCCCGCTTCCGAAATTATTCCTCCTCTTGGATCCTTTGTAACAACCGCTGGACCCTGCTCCTTTGCCTCCACGATCTTAAGATCTCCTCGCATGGACTCATTATACCTCTTGCGGAACTCCTTAGGTGGTGCATAACTCAGTATGCGTTGGTTGGAGCCCCCTTCACCGTCGTTCCTTTGCTTACCCCTAAGATCATTCTGCCGCAGCCCCCTCCCCTCTCTGGTATCCTGCACTTTGCCCTTGCCTTTATAATCCACCTTCCTCTCATCAAACTGGCCCCGTCTCATGTCCCCAGTATCTCCGATTGAAGCTTGAACCGCTCCTTTGTAACTCAAAAACCTTGTATCCGGAATCTCATCCCTACGCTGGACATGAGCACGTTCCTCTCGCTTACTCACCAAAGCCGGGCAGTAGTCCTTATCATGACACAAGCTGTAGCACTCTTTGCAAAACCCCACCAAACGTTCATAAGTTAAGAACACTGGTACCTCATGACCATCGAAATTAATCGACCCGTCAAACGCCAACGGTTTAAACCCATTCATGCAAACTTGCACTCTGCCTCCATCGATATCAACATCTTCAACTGTCCCCAGAGCCTTACCGATCTCTCTAAAAGTCGGCTCAGCCCAACACTGGAGCGGCAGCTCCACCAACCTCACCCAGAAAGTGATGGCTGAAGGGTAAATGTGGTGGTTTGTGATATCAAACGCGATCCCCATCTTTGCTGTCTCTCACAGCATTCCAACCAAAAGTTCTGTATTGAAACCATCCGTAGACAAACGGATCCTCAGTGTTTGTTTCCATAATCGAGAATAACTTCTTGCCATTTCAAGCCTTGCATAATCACGCTGTTGTAAATATCTAGCATACCACCTCATTGATATCATTACTGATATCTTCCACACCAAAACAGATTCCTTAGTCCATCTCGGGAAAAAGGAATCCTTCGTCTTGAGATCCCAGCCCATTCCTCTTCCTTGCAAGTATAAACCCCCAAACTCATCCGCTATGAGTGACAAATCGAGCAAAAACCTTAATCCTCATTATCCAAGATACGATTCCCCCGTTGAGACATAGATCTCCTCTGTAAATCTCGTAATCCCCGTAATACCATGGAGACCGGCTGCCAAAACTAATCCGGGAAACTCAAAATCCCTGACAGGATCTGGAGTGAGATCTGACTCACAGAGAGAAAGACAATTGTCTGCTGTATGCCTGTATCATAGATTCGAAAAAATGATTCCTCTGAATCCCAAGCATACCATAGATCCACCATAATTTCCCCTAATACGACCAGACGTAAGTCAAGAGCTTGTATTCTGCCAAATCCGTCAAAAGATCCCCATTCATTCGCACCAATCTCAGAAACCAGACTTGGCTCAGAAAGATTGGATTCGATATCTCCATTATTCCATAATTTAACCATATTGAAACCTCAATCACCTCCGTATCCCGACCAAAGTGCATGTTAGATATCAGATCTGGAAATCACCTTCTTCATCGCCATAGTTTTTTTTTTCTTATAAATTAAATAACATTAAGCTAACAATAAATCCTTTGAGTTGTAGTTTTGCGATTTTCGATCTGTTTTTTTTCCTTGCCGTGCTTTTGTCCGATTGTCGGAAAGTGTAACCGTCCGATGCCCATTTTCGGGTTGAATATTTAAAAAAANATCAGTTTTCTTTAGTAGGTGAAGTAGATTTGCATGGAAAAGTAACTCTGTAATCATTAATCCATCGTTGACAAAAGAATATAAAATATTTTAATTTGTTGAGAAAGTCGTTCAAACGTAATAAAAAACGACCACACCGTGTCGCATCGCATCAGTGTCTTATAATGAACGTATTAGAGCATCTTCATCCATGAAAACCTCTAAAAAGTTCTCAAACAATAATATTTTAGTGTAATTACATTTTATAATTAAAATTTTAAATTTAAAAAAGGAATTAATTAAACCAATGAAAAGTTGACATGTGTGTTATGGGATGGAAAAAAGTTGACATGTGTGTTATGGGATTTCCATGAGTATCTTAGAGCATCTCCATCGGTGTTTTTTGGGAGGGTTTTAAAGCTTTTTCGGCGAATTAATTAAACATAAAAGAAAAAAATTACTTAAAACCAACTCTTAGGTGAAACTTTTTGACAGGGTTTATAACCTGCCACGTGTAGAGCACACGTTTTTCCACTCAAAAAGAAAAAAGAATTAAAAAACATATTTCAACTTTCCTCTCTCTCTCCATCGATGGAATTGGAAACAAAGTGTTGCCTCTTCGTGAATCAACTCCTTTGATCGTCTCCGGCCGACCTCTAATCGTTCTCTCCGTCGCTCACTTTGCCTATCTTCCTATCATCATCACTATTTCTCTGTCTCTCATTCTCTATCTCTCTCTCTCTCTTTTGCCGGAATCGACGATTTGGGTGTTTTCCGATTGTTCGGCGGCGAGGTACGATTGAGGATCTCCTGGGCGTTCGGTTCTTCTACGGTTGAGGATAAGCTAAGTATTTCTCTTCTCTCATCTCCTACTTAGATTTCATTTTGCAATTTGCATGTTTGTGATCTCGTTTTAGGCTGTATATGATTTTGTCTCTTGAGACTCTCTTTTGTATTATTTTGTGGCTATGTATATAAAACGTTTCTTTGCTCCAAATTGAAATTAAACTTGAAAACCTGAGTTGATTCTATCTCTATTTGAACTTTTTGCAATCTCACTTAGTATTTGGTCGATCTTTATATGTATTGTTTAGTTTTTAATTGGAACATATGTGGTTTATTTCCTAACCTTGTTTGTGTTGATTGTATGATAAAGGTTGAAGCTTGACACAATGAGGGGAAGGAGCTACACTCCGTCACCACCAAGGGGTTATGGGAGGAGGGGCTACGCCATGATTGCGACTTCTCTGTAAATCCTTTCAGGAAGTTGATTGTATGTCAACGACGTTGGTTTGGTGAATTCTTGTTTTGTGATTGAAATCTAGAAAGGAGATATAAAACTGTTTGATCATAGGCTCTGTGTTTGATCATAGGCTCTGTGTAAGCTTTGACCTTCGGATCTTATGATTCATGTTTGATCATAGGTAAGCTTTGACCTTCGGATCTCATGATTCATGTTTGATCATAGGCTCTGTGTTGTTATTTTTGATCTAAAGATTTCAGATTGTTTTAGTTTTGATCTAAATCGTGTAGTTAACTATATGGTCTTTTGATGTCACAGGAATTCAACATTGAGAAGTTGCAGCTTGTTGAAGTAGAGAAGAAGATAAGACAAGAGTACGAGAAGGAGAAGCAAGATGTCAAAAGGAAAATGTAGGCTCATTTCACCGATTGCTTTTGATTTAAAGATCTCTTTGAGCAACCTATTTTTTGTAAGATAGATAGAATTGGTTTGGTCTTGAATGCTACTTGTTAATTGTGAGTTTGCTAATTGTTATTCATCGAGGATCAAAGTGTTACAAACACAATATAACATTGTCAATAAAATTTTGGAATTTTTTTTCTAAAAAATTTAGAACCAAATAAAAGATTTTACCGATGGAGGAAGAAAATATTAACAACCCACACAAAAGTTGTTAACATAGGATTGTGTGAAAATTATTAATAAAAAATGTGTTAGAACCAAATTTTGGTTTTAGGGATGGAGATGGTCTTATGTCTTTCATTTGAGAACTTCATTCTCATTCGTTCTCTTGCTTTTACATTATTATTTTTCTTTATTTATGAAATACTCTGACGAGAACCTCTCAATGCGATGCTAATGGGATGCTTTTACGTAGTACTTGGCGTGGATTGCATGCAAAAGTAAATTGACAAAAGAATATAAAGTAAATTCATGCATTGAGAACCGAATCCTACGGTAATCACAAGACCAACATCATGTCACGTTTGTCTTATTCATGAACGTCATGGAAAATACATGTTCCTTATTCGGGCAAAGGTAAAGAAAAGGAAAACGAAAGCAATTAAAAGTTGAACATTGTTTCAGTTGATGATCCGAATATGGTCTGTGGTTTCATGATTAGTGTAGAGTCCAACTGAAACGCCTTTGCAAGAACTTTCGGGTTTATCGGCGGGTTAGACCCAAACACAGTGTCAGCAATAAAGATAGTACCAGGGTTTTGACTGTTCAAAGAAGCGAATGCAACTGCTGGGACTTGTCCCACGTTGACTGCGAAATGGATGACTCCCTGTGGAAACACAAAAACGTCTCCCACGGTTAGCGTTTTGGTGAAGAGACGTTTGTCGGAGACAAAACCTACAGCGAGTGTTCCTTCTGAGACACCCAAGATCTCGCTGGCACGTGGATGGTAGTGAGGCGGGACTTGCCCGTTCACTCCAACATCTGCACGGGCAAACGATAGTCCGAGGGTGTTTAACCCTGGAACGTTGTCAACATTGCCAAATGTCACATTGAAACCAAATGGATTTTTTGTTTCTCCTCGCTGATTAAGCCCTGTGAAATAGAAGTCATCCGCTGTGGCAAGCGTTGGGTCTTTGCAGAACTTCCCGTTCACTAAGACTGAACATAATAACAAAGAGTATAATAAATCAAATGAGAGATCAATGGAAGATGAGCGCAAAAACGGTTAGGAAACCATCATGTACATACCACCATTTGCCGGGGTGTTTACGCCGACGCAAAAGTCTTGAACTGGGCTTGGGTCAGAAGCAATGGCGAATGGAAAAGTTAAAGCCAGGAGGGATAGACTTGCAAGAAATGAGAGACTCTTCATTGGCATTATTTGTCGAAGCAATTCTCAGAATAGAGAAATTTTTTTGTTTGTTTTTTCTTGAATTAGGTTTTGATGGAGAGGTGAGAAACCTTACGAGACAGAGAGCTGAATTTATTAAGCCTAGAATAACTTTGAAACAGTTACAGAATAAAGGAAATAGATGAAAATGACAGATGTGTAATAGTAAGACGATTGGAATATTAAATTATTGAAGTTTTGAGCAAGGTATTAGAGTAATCTTTTAACATTCACTAAAATGCATTTTGCACATCCAGAACATTCATTAAAAACACTTGAGAATGCTTTAAAGCACTAAAATTACCCTCGGATGATATTTATTGTGCTATGCTCTTTTTTTCTTTTTTCTAACTAAAGCTTGTGTGATATGTGATTTGAATGTACATTAATATTTATATACATTCAGTATTTTTATGAATAGATATATGAATATTTATTAATCAAATAATAATGGATTTAAAACATATATGTCCTTTAAAAAAAATTAATCTAAGTTTTGAGTTTCGGCTAAAGTCGAACGTCGTTTTCGTGAGAAATTGAATTGTTTAAGCAAGGAACTTTTTGGAACCTTGGTATGCTCTTTTTTTTTTTTTTTTTTTTTTCCTGAAAGTTTTAATNCAGAAATATTAAGAGAAGAATGGGATCACGTAAATCGTAATAGGTTTTGGAGAGGCCTTTAAAATTTGCCGCATAATTAGGTCTAAAAGCTATTTTCAGTATTTGAAATTGTAATCGTGTTTGATCAAGTTTGAACAACTACGTACACATGTAACAATTAACAAGATATTGGCGGATTATATCAGTATTGATAATATTAATATTTAATACTTAGTGCTTATAAGAACTCTCATGTGTTTTTAGTTAATTTGAGTAAAAGAAATGAAAAACTGTGCAATTCCTACACAGGACAGCTTTCAAGAGTCAATACGGTTTGCATTCTATAGAGAACTTTCAACCAATTGGTTATGCTGCATTTTTCAAACATTATATACGAACGTTAGGTGGTTTGAAGAAAATCCAACGGTTGGATATCAAGATATGCCTATTTCATTGAAGACTATGAATAATTTACGTCGGCTAATGTTAGATCAATTTAGCAACTGACGTCAACTTTTTCTTGTTTCTTACTGAATATTATTAATCTGAATCAAAGGAATCACAATGTAGATCATTAGAGATTACAGAAGATACATAAAAATGAATGATTGAAGAAACATTATTAGGGATGCTATGCAACCTGTGCTAAACATAAACCGACTTACCAAGCCTTTTCTTGTTGGTGCGTGAAGTGGATTGCATGCAAAAGTAACTCCTTAAGCATTAATCCATTCTTGACAGAAACAAAAAAACTAATATATTAATTCATTCAGAACATTGTTCAGGTGTATGTCACGTCATTGCATTACTCTTCTTGATGAACATGAATCGTAATACATTTTTTTTGTATAAGATGATGGATAATACATGATCCTTATTCAGACAAAGTAGTGAAAATAAAAGTAACTAAAACCTCAGTATGTTTTAATATTCGATGATTCATCGAATTTGGCCTGTAGATCCATGATCATCGTGACGTCCAACCGAAACGCCTTTGCAAGAACATCCGGGTTTATCGGCGGGTGAGACCCGAACACAGTGTCAGCAATATAGGTAGTACCTGGGTTCTGACTGTTCAAAGCAGCGAATGCAACTGCTGGGACTTGTCCCACGTTGGCTGCCAAATGGACTTGTCCCTGTGGAAACACAAACACATCTCCCTGGTTTAACGTTTTGGTGAAGAGGCGTTTGTCGGACGTGACAAAACCGACCAAAAGTGTTCCTTGTGAGACACATAAGATCTCGCTGCTTCGTGGATGGAAGTGAGCCGGGATCTGTCCGTTAACTGCAAAATCTGCACGGGCAAACGATATCCCGAGGGTGTTTAACCCTGGGACGTTATCAGCACTAGCAAATGTCACATATGATCCAAGCTCATTATCTGTGTCTTTCGTCTCGTTAAGCCCTGTGAAAAAGAAGTCATCCGCTGTAGCAAGGCTTGGATCTTTGCAGTACTTTCCGTTCACATACACTGAACATAATAACCAAATAGCAGACTATAAGAAATGAGAAATGATGAGCGTCAAAACGAAATGAGAAATGAGTCATCACGTATATATACATACCACCATCTGCCGGTGTGTTTACGCCGACGCAGAAGTCTTGAAGCTGGCTTGGGTCAGAAGCAATGGCGAATGGAAATGTTAAAGCCAAGAGTGATAGACTTGCAAGAACTGAGAGATTCTTCATTGGTTTTTTTCTTGTGTTTTCTTGTTTTAGGTTTTGATGGAGAGATATGAATCTTATGAGACTATAAAGCTCAATTTATAGATGAACTAAGGTACTGAACTAGTCTATGCAGGGAGGATCCAAAAGTAAGCATTATTGATTAGGAGAATTAAATATTACTGCAAAGATAAATTCAATATTAATTTGAGATATTTGAGTATTGCTTATTCATGCAGGTATATGACAATAGAGAATATTGAATTAATTATATGAAAACAATATGGATATACTGTTATCAAATAGTGTGATTTTTTTTTCCTTCTTGAATTACCTTTTAGATGGAATTTAATGTTTAGTGTTCAGCTGTGTTCAAAAAATTGTTAATCGTTAATCGGGCGGTTGGGCCGGGATTAATGATTTTTTGAAAAACGGAGATTAATCGGAGATTAATCGGGGACTAAATTTTGACCATATTTTGTATATTTTCAAATATTTTCATATATATAACACATATTAGATCAATATAATCATCTTCCAAAAGATTATAATTTATTTTCCCAAAATTAGTTTTGTTGTTAACAAGAAACTAAATTCTTTTTATATTTTGTTGTTGTTTTGATGTAATAAAAAAAACAAGAAACCAAAATTTATATCAGATTTCAGAAAAATATAAATTTGACCTACCGATTTACAGAATTAATTTGTAATTATTGTAATTAATCCGGTAAAATCGGTCAAACAACGTTTGACTAAATAGTACACCGATTAATGAAAATCGATACGGTCACCCTCATTCGAGCGATTAATCGAATGATTAATCGGAAAAATCGGGGATTTTTTGAACAGAGGTGTTCAGTGTTCAATTTAAAATATACATTCGGTACAATATTTACATGTCAATCATTAATATAAGCCCAGGAATGCTCAGTTTTTTTTTTTTTTCTCTAATCAAAAGGAAAGATGATGAAATTTGGAATTTTCAATCAAATTAAGGGAGAGAGTTTTCTGAGATATTGAAATGTGGAATTTTCGCAAATTAAGCTTTCCATTTTGAAGTAGATCAGTAGAGAGTTTTCTAGTTTATATTTTTTTTTTCTTAAGTCCACTAGTCACCATGTAAGAGTAGTTAAAGAAGACTGAAGATAAACTCGAACGAAGGTGATTTGATTTCTTTTTGGGGAACACGCACGTAGGTTTCCGTGTTTGATAAAGTTTGAACACTATTCCACATGTAGCAACTAAGACCATCTCCAATAAGGCAACAATTAGGGGTGGGCACACAGCGGATATTCGAGATTTTTAAGATATCCGCGATCCACTCCGCTCCGTCCAGATATTTGATTTTGTAATATGTATATGCTCTATTACTAATCGGATATTCGATCATCGTGTATCCTTATCCGTGAAATTCGAATATTTTATCGGATATCCGCTTCGCAAATATTAAAAAATATATATTTTTTTTTTTTTTTTTAGAAAAATCAAAATTTAACACAAAAATTATAATTTTAATATAAAAAATTATTTATCTTTGATTTTTAAAATTTTGTGTTTAGATAGTCAGTTTTATGCATATAAATTTATACAACATACATATAGATATAATAATTATCCAATTTATATATGTAACTTTTTACATACATAGACATATACACATATAATATAGATATATATGTATAACGGATTGGAGCAGATATCCGGTTTTAAAAATTTTAGTATTTGTGATTTACTTCGTTTTTAATGGATATTAATTTTTAGTATTTGTTTTGCTTCGTAGAGTTACGGTTATCTGATTTAATAAATCGAATCGAAACAGATAACGGATCAAAGAAAATATAACGGATAATTTATCCACGCCTAGCAACAATGATTTTTCATCTTTCACAAATAAAAATGCAAATATATATAATTATATTGTATGGATATCTTAAATAGTTAAGAGACTCACTAAAAAAATATTTCAAATGAATGATTTTATGTGAGTTTCTCAAATAATTTGAGATTCCCACTTAATATAATAATATATATTTATCTTCTTATTTGTGAAAAACTTAAGAAACTTTTATTTATTGGAGATGCCCTAATGAAGTAGACAAATCCACACTATTACACAGGTGATTTGATTCCGAAAATAACGAAATCCAACAGATATTGAAGATATTGGCCCTAATCTTGTAAGTACTAGTATATATTAATATAAAGTAGTCATTTTGGTAATGTGTCAGCAGCATTAATTTTTTCTTAGTGTTTTACTCATTCCTTTATTTCCTTTTTTTTTTTTTGTCGACAACCTTTCTTTCCTTTTTTCTAACCGATTTTCAACTCATCCACTATTTTAGTTGTCCCATAGTGTCGACTACAAACAACCTGAGATTTATGAATACTCAAAATATAAATTGCTAAAGTTGGAAACAAAATTGTATAACCATTTAAAGCATAGGCGGGATTAAACTGACGTCTTGGCCAAATTAATTATCAAAAATATAAATAAAAAACTATTAAAATTATAAGCTCTTTCGATATTTTAGAAGAAATTCCATAACAATATATCCACTAAATTTTTTGATACTTCCATTCCATGTCGATTAAATGATTTTATATACTTATTCTATTAAATACAGTTATTCTTGGAATCGAGAAAATAAACAATCTAAGCCCATGAATACTCAAATTTTTTTTTTTTTTTTTTTTTTTTTTTTTTTTTTTTTTTNACTTATCATCTATAGTACTATACATTTATTTAGAAATCGGCTCCTTGATTGGTTATCCAATTAGGAGGAAACGAGTTAACGAATAAAACATCCAAATTTTTAAGTCAGAAAATTGTTAATTAAACAGTCTGCCTGAATGTTTAAATTGTAAAATTAATGAAAGTGAGAAATCTACAAATCTAACTCGAAACAAAGCAGTCTCATCTAAATCTAGTAGATTAGAGAAAAATGGACCATTCCTTCGGGATTGGATAATTGAAACCAAATCAGCACTATTTGTCTCAAAAACTTGACAATCTAGTACATTCTCTAAAGATTGAGTTATCTTATTGAAGATTAAACAAAAAAATTCGAACATATTTTATCATTTTTTTCACTTTCATTATAAATGTTAAACTTAACATATAGATAATTATTATAGCAAATAAAATTATGCAACAATACATTTTTTTATATTTGGAAATTATCTTACAAATAAATTAATCCCATGCAGCACAAAGCCAAAAACATTGCGTATAGCAAAGTGATAATATTGTCTATAACAATTAATGAAGTCCATATAAAGCATGTGTTTTTTTTTTGGGGAAAGAATTGCAGCATTACGTCTAAATTTCCGGTATTTATATTTCCTTAGTTTTGTGTTTGAACTAGATGAAAAAAACAATTATAAAGTCCACATGTAAAAACAAAGTGATAGTGATTTGATTCCAAAAATCACGAAGTCCAATATATAACAATTAATGAAAATATTGTCTGTAAGCAAAGTGATTTGGTTTCGAAAAGCGCAGTGAGAAATTTTATTGTAGTCCAACAGAATCGGTGAGTCGGTGACCCAACAGAATCGTCGACGAAGCGGGATGAAGAATTGACCCAAATAGAACTACTTATTTGATAGCTATGTGTTCTAACTTCTACGCTTACAAAAATTGACTTCTACTTATTCGACTGAAAAAACCTATAGGTATAATCAAGAATAAGAGTAGTTAAAAAAAAAAATGAGTAGTTAAGTCTAATCTAGCAGAGAGTACAATTTAACTTATGAGAACATATAGATCTGGTCTAGATCTTAAACATGAGGAATCAACCATATACACCGATATCTACATACCCAGCCAATCTCCACGAGTGAGTTTATTTGTGAACATGCTATGAAAACTCCACAAGTGAGTTTACTCGCTTATGAACATGCTATGAACACAAAGGTAAATACATAATGAAATTGCATAAATTAAGTAAATGACACATAATATAATTATATAAATAAAAGATAAACTTGAAACTCTTAATGTAAATGAATGCATAAGAGACTGTATCATGAAAATGTTTAGATCTAAAGGTTCTTATGCCCCAGGAGGCCAGACCTATGCTCGCCGTGGTTGACGTTTTCCAGTTGTTCCGTGAACTGCCCGATGGATGCCAGATATCTTGCGGTAATGTTCTAGTGGATCCCGAGTTTGCACCACCTACTGAAACAAATGTTTGACCGATGGATTATATGCAAAATATATTTCATTCAGTCTATGAGTGAAATGTTTGCCCAAAATGTTGCGTTCCAATAAGCGTTACTGCAGCATTTGCCTCCTCATATAGCCGTATATACCGCGAGCATAGGTCAGAAAATTATGTATGATTTGGTTACTGTATGATTTGGTTATCATACATAATTTTCTGACCTATTATCATTGTTATAAAAGTTTCTTGCCAAAAACTATGTATGATTTGGTTAACCAAAAATTTTATTTGTTACAAATTTATATTTTAACAGCAAAAACTAGCATCGAAAAAAAAAAAAAAACACAGTAAAAGCTAGCTAATTAATCAGATTCAGTTACGCATTATAAGGTAACCAAAAAAAAAAAAAAAAACTTGACTACAATAGCATATAAAATTGTATCTTTTAGTCGCATCATCAAGCAATTATAATCTTCATGGTCCAAAATATAAAGAGTTTACAACTTCTGGGTTTCTTAATATTAATGATAACATTAATGATCAATCAGGAGAGTTAATTCGACATATATTTTGTTTGTTAAAGAAGCAAAAAAAAAAAAAAAAAAAAAAAAAAAAANAAAAAAATGACTAGACATATGACAAGAGGTAACTCCAAAACATATTTTATCTAAAAAATCTCCAAAAAATATGGCTAATAGACTTTAAAAACAGATAAAACATATAACTACTTTTAAAATATGTCCACTATCTTGTAACCTTCTCAATACGTTTCTAACAACACGCGTTTATCAAGATACTTTTAAAAACTAGAAAAAGACAACTTACAAAGTTGAAACATTGAAATAGTTTCCCAAACAATTCCACTCTCTTGTAAACATCTCAGCCCACACCAGAAAAGCAAGATCGAGACTGATGTCGTATAAAAGAAAAGTCAAATCCCCTTAATATTTTATACTTTATTTTCAATTAAAGAACATATGGTCATTTTGAACTAAATAAGAGCATACCAAGTTTACAAAATATTAAAAATTACAACTGCAATTAACTCTAAATTTTCAATTATTTAGAAAAACCGATCTTCCACTTTGGGGAAAAATTCATGATGAATCTTTTTAGTCAGGGAATTGGGACACTACAGGTTCTATATTCGTGATTGATATGTTATATATTACCTAATTCGTAGGTAAATTTGTGACGAGTACACTTCCTCTTGTGTCTATGAGTTTGCAGCCATACATTCACCGCAATTCTACATTTTCTGTCTTGGCATGTTGCAATTTCTCTTTCCGTAAACTATTGGGATAGATTTGAAATTGGCCATTTTAGAATAATAATATGTTCTTTTTTTATAATATTAATTAAACTAAATAATAAATAAATTTATATATAAGAAATGAAAACAAAAAGTATAAACTCTGAATTAAAAAATTTCACATTTATTTTTTCTTAAACTGAATCGAATGTTACATAAGATAAATACCACCATCTAATTGATTAATTAAGCAGAATTTTATAATTAACGAATTAAGAACAATTACACGTTGTTTTCTTTTTCAGGAAAATAATTCAATTCCACTATAGGAGTTGTTGTGAAGCAAGAAACCCTTCAATATTTACTTCACTAACAATCTGATGTTGAAATGGAGAGAGCCGTTCAAGTAAGTAGGTGATGAAGACCCAGTTTCTTCATCAGAGAAGATTGAAAACGTTTGTGTGAGAAGCAAAACAACACCATTGAAAACGTTTACGGGTATAATATTATAGAGCGGTTCAACGTCAATCACTCTCGCCATAACGCGTCGTAAGCTTTATTGGGAAAGAGGCAATGAATCGCCTCTTATCAGTGAAGTCTGACGCCAGCAACGAAGAGATGATGAAACGATGTTTGCTGCTCACAGATCGAAGCCTCTGTTTGTTTAATTATTCTATTACTGTTCAGCTATTTTGGATTCTATTGATCTGTTATTTCATGCTCTGGTTTTCATAACTCATTCGTCACTACGATGAGTCTATGTATTTGTTCTTTTGTTAAGTTAATAAATATCTCAGTCCAAAAAAAAAAAAAAAGCAAAATAAAATAAAAGTATGTTTAAACCCATACGATTTTTTCTATATTTTCTGAACAAAAGAGATCGTAAAAATAAAATCCACACCGTAAAGTCTAAACAAACCTAAATAATATGGACTTAACAAAAAGAAAGGTGAGGATCATATCATATGATTCCCTTGCTATTTTGAACCGTATGCATCTTTAAAAATTTATAATATTCAAAACTTAACAAACGGACCACACTTCCATCATTTATGATGAATGCTGACTTGAAGATAATCTTTACCCCACCACCCAGAAACGTCCCGTACCTCAATTCATCTATAAATTGAGCACTATGTCTCATAAGTTTCTTATCTCTCCATCGAAACCTTTCCTCTCTTCTACATACAGATGTCAATGAAGAGTATCTCATTTCTTGCAAGTCTGTCTCTCTTGGCTTTAACATTTCAATTCGCCATTTCTGCTGATCCAAGCCAACTTCAAGACTTCTGCGTCGCGGTAAACTCCCCAGTAAATGGTGGTATGTACATGATGATTTACTAATCGTTTTTACGCTCATCTTTCATTGATCTCTCATTTCTTATACTCTCTTTTATTTGGTTGATTAAATGGTCAGTTTATGTAAACGGAAAGTTCTGCAAAGACCCAGCTCTTGCCACAGCGGATGACTTCTATTTCCAAGGGCTTAATGTGAGAAAATCCACAAATAATCAAATTGGTTCCAATGTGACATTTGGCAATGTTGATAACGTTCCAGGGTTAAACACCCTCGGACTATCGTTTGCCCGAGCAGATATTGGAGTGAACGGTCAGGTCCCGCCTCACTACCATCCACGTGCCAGCGAGATCTTGGGTGTCTCAGAAGGAACACTTTTGGTAGGTTTTGTCACGTCCGACCAACGCCTCTTCACCAAAACGCTAAACGTGGGAGATGTATTCGTGTTCCCGCAAGGACTCACCCATTTCGCAGCCAACGTGGGACAAGTCCAAGCAGTTGCATTCGCTGCTTTGAACAGTCAAAACCCTGGTACTATCTTTATTGCTGACAACGTGTTTGGGTCTAACCCGCCTATAACTCCGGCTCTCCTTGCAAAGGCGTTTCAGTTGAACATCACGACGATCATGGAACTACAGGCCAAATTCTGATCACAAAGCAAAAGTTATTAAGCTTATAATGTATGTTATTTTCTTTACCTTTGTATGAATAAATATTAATGTATTATCCATATCCCACTTATCAAATAATAATGTATTTACCAATCCCGTTAATCAAATATACAATACCGATAGGGCCGACCCTGAGGTAAAACACAAGAAGCATTATGCTTTAGGCGCCAATTATAATAACTAGTTTTAGGGACGCCAATTTCCAGTAGCTACTTGTGGCGTGGTGGTTCAGTTCTCCTTAATCGACATCAAGATGTAAAGATCAAAACTTACGTAGTGCAATTTTTTCTTATTTTTTCAAAAATAGAAGTTTCATAATGGGCCAAAAAATATTCTTCTGCCTTAGGCAGTGAAAAGCGATATATCGTAACATGATGTGTCGGCCGTTGTCATAATTGTTGAAGTGTTTATGTGTTTCGACTTTTGAGTAAAAACAGAGTAAGAACAATGGTTGTAACTTGATCTTTAT
>OVBJ01002662.1:0-16226 GCA_900406535.1 Noccaea bulbosa
GGTTAAGTTAATATCAACCAGTTTGTCTAATGACACATCATAGTTTTCCTGGTGTTGAAGAAAAATGCACATCAGTTCAGTTCCAAACCATCAAAACATGTATAAATTACATTAACATTACAACATTCAGCTCCTACAACAAACTTTAAGACAAGTGATAATTCATTACATTAGTAGTACCTACTTTCCTATGTGACAACCTTGCAGAACCCACATACAACACAAAGGCCTATAGAGAGTTTATGTTACAAAGTCACAAGTAACATTACACAGCAGAAAGTTGGTCAGCTCGTAGGTTTGGTTTTCGCATTTACCTTTCTGGTTTTCTGAGAGCTGATCGGAGACACTGGCTTGGACCTTGACGATGGCTCTCCACTGTTTCCACGAGATAATGCTTCTTTAAGCATATCCTTAAGCTCTGAAACCTCACTCTTCATCTGGGTGAACTCACTAGCCAATTTGTCATACTTGTCGTTACTCTGCTCTACCATTTTTTTCTGATAGTCGTCAAGCAGACCACGCATAAGACTTTCCACCCCTTGTCCAGCACTTTCTACTGATCGCTGGAACAACAACTGTTTCTTCCTAGCCTCAGCTCCTTTGTCAATAACCTTCCTCTTACCAGTCCTTGACCCGGAAGAAGATGTGGCTTCACCGCATGGTGTTCTGAAGTCTTCACCGGTTTCACCGCTTTCGTTATGGAACACCTCAGACTCTGTCTCGGCAGCAGGAGTAGGAGTAGGAGTAGGAGCAGGAATCGTTTGCACCGGTTCTTCAAATTCCCATGTGTGCAAACTCCAATCATACTTGTTGTTGATGAACACCTTCATTCGATCCACCCTTTCATCTCTCATTTCGCCAGTCCTTAAGAATTCTGCAGACTCGATTACATCCATATTCCCAGTTGACGAGATGTATGAGTACACAAGTCCCTACAAGAGAGTGTAGCAGATGAGTATACAAATGATAGTTAAAAACAAAAAATGACTCATGAGAAATCAGACAGCACTACTCACAGTTTTTAGAACCGCCTTCTCCAAGTTAATGATCTCTGCAAACCCCGCCCTTGCAGCCCCTCTCCAGTTCGAACATCGAGGAAAGACATGATCCACCGCATTGACCTTCGCCCCCAACATAACGCCACAATCAGGAATAGCTTCCATGATCCAAATCTGAAGAGCATATGCAAATCCTTCCAAAACGTAGCTTGTCTTACTCAAGTCGCTCCTCGCTTGGACGACACCCTCCACTAGATGATCAAAGCAGCGTAGACCCCATGGATAAGCTTTTAGCTTATCAAAATCCATGATGAGTTTGATGTAGTCATGAGAAATCCAACTCTTCTCATCTACTGCCATCAGCAACCCAACAACACAAAAATACACCAATCGCAGCCTGTCCACACGAGTCCACTTGTTAGCCTCCGAGATAAGCTTCTTCCTAATCATCTCGAGGCTAATCTTTCCACGAGTCATTAACAGCTTACTCCAGAAACCGCCATCGTCAACCCAATTCTTGAGGTTGTAGTTGCCATCGTCTATGCACTTGAGCCCCGTAACAGCATGGAACTCTTGGATAGAGAATCGCAATGGCCTCCTAGCAAACACAAACCAGAGCTCATGTTTTTTTGCCGTAACAAGCTGCCTAGTCATGAGACTGTGTACCAATTTTGCTGAGAAATTTAGCCGGTTTTCGTGGATGGCTATGATATGAGCAAACAACGGGTCTTTCTTCACTTCGTCGTACTCTGATTTGACACCACTAGCCAGATCCTTCAATATCGAGATTCTTGCACACTTATTTATCTTATAACCTAGTGGTTCGGCTCCTTCCTCATATAATCTTTTGGGCAACTCGAGATCCATACCTGCAACTAACAAAAACAATATAAATGAATACAATACGAAAAGGAGATGAAGTAAAAAATGTAATGCACAAAATAAGCAGCTCATATGCAGATTCATCAAATGAAAGATATCCTAGAAAACATACAAGAAAAAAACAAAGATATCACAGAGATGAGGAATTAAAGACAGTTTGAGTTAGACAACAAGAACAGCAGCAGACAAGGGATGAACAACAAGAGCAGCCGTCTGGAGGAGTCCATGCCAATGTACACGAGAAACTTGGACGTGTGCATTGACACGTATCTTGTCATGGACTCAGCCCACATCCTACTATTTTAAATTTATACTTGCAATAATAAACGGCATTGAAACTGGTTTGGCAAAAATATACAGCCACCGTACCGATAGAGATGCTTTCTTCGTTTCAATATTTGTAGCTTTCTTGTTTCTGTCTACCTTTTTTTTGTTTCTGTTCTTATCACACACAAAAAATATATATAGCTCTCGTGCAGATTTTATATAAAAACAGAAACAAAAATGGTACATGTACACTATTTGTCTATTCCTATAATATAACGAGCCCAGATAATTTTCAATCAAGGCAACACTGCGTATAAGGTAAACCATATGGCAAGAACATCAATGCAAACTAAGCTAATTAAATCAATGAAAATTTCTCGATAAGTAACAAAATAGGCAGATGATACGCAGATGCAACAAATGAATATCATAGAACACAAACAAGTAGAAAACAAAGATATCATCAGCAGGAGATCATATGCAAGGAGAATCACAGAGTTTATAAACCAAAAACCTGTCTGATATTCGGGAATCTGAATCAGTATTAAAAGAAGGTAGTCTAAGCTTCTGCATGTGTGTCACATTCACATTTTAGATATCGAGAACATGTATGAGAAATAATTCATCACATTGATTAATTAGAGATGACATAGCAAATAATATGACATGGTGCATTATCCTGAAAACCGCGTTTCTTTTTAAAGATCAGGAAAACAAAAACATAGCAAATGCAGTTTTATCAAGTGAAAGATCTCATAGAGAACATACAAGCTAAAAACATAGACTCAAGAGGTTTTTTTTGTTTTTTAAAAGTCATAGGAAAACAAAACAATCACATAGCATGTGAATCTCTAATATGAAAACATGCTAACAAAATGATAAATCACATTCACTTGAAGAAGCAATCAACCAAAAAGAGCATAAAAAGAGTAGAACAGAAAACGTTTACCTCTAGCTGGCCGAAAAATTGAGAAAGTTAATGGCAGAAAAGGTGAGGATAAAACCACCACAGGAAGGAGGATTACGGTTGACTTCCTCACGGATAAATGCAGACAATGGAGGCTGTAGGAAGACACCAACAAGAGAGCAAGACAATCATCAGAAAGCAAATTTATGCAGACACAAATTTTATGCAGACGAGCATCAAGAAGACATATGCAGACACAAATTTTATGCAGACGATCATCAGTGATTAGCGACAAATTAGTGGCCCAATTTATGTCAAATACCAAATTCACTCTATTAATAACACATCCCTTTTAAGATCCGAGCTAAGAAAAGAAGGAACTTGGGAACTGAAGTAGAGATTGGTCCACAAATATAGATTAAGTGTTTACACGAGCAGCCAAATTTCAGTAACAATCACGAGAGAGAGAGCAAACCCAGCAAGACACTTGCACATACAAACACAGATACCACACACACACAGATACAACAAATAGCATCGCACAACACTAAATCAATTTGCATTCTCTAATCTATATCTAGTCAATTGTTAGGGAAAAATCAATTAATCAAGAAACCACTATTGCAAACATAATCAAACCCATAATCAAACCTTAGAAACCGCAAATCCGTTTTCATGTCTTAAAATCCCCAATTGCATGTCCCCAATTTTCAATTGCAAACCCTATCTTGAAATTTTTTTAAGGAAAAATTGATTAATCGATGAACAAGTATACTACTAACCTTGTGAGTAACTAAAGGAGGAGATTGACGGATAAGAAGGACAATGGCGACTGAAGACACGGCGAAGAGTACGGAGAGCAGCTGAACCACGGCGAGCGCGGAGGAGAACAAAGAAGAGAAAAAGAAATCGGGGAGGAGATAAGAGAAATATCGGGGAGGAAAGAAGAAGATAGGAAGAAATCAACAACTCCTTCGCTTTGTTGTGTGAGAGTAGAGAAGAAGAGGAGAGAGAGAGGAGAAAAGAGTATCGGGGAAGATGAGAGAAGACGGGGAAGATGAGAGGAGAGTGGAAAAAGCTCATATAATTTAATCAATTTTATTTTAAACTTTCCCATTTTAATCCAAAATCAATTTCAAGGTTAAATTTGTACAAATTGTTAAAAAAAAAGGTAAAGGGACAAAGTTGATTTCTGAAAGTGTATGTGGACAAGAATGGCTTTTTTTTGGGGTAAATTGCCAATTTTCCCTTAATTAATTATATATTTCAGATATATGTGTATATAAATACATGCATATATAACAAGAAAAAGGTGAAAAAATGGTTATAGATTCCATGCTTGATCTTCTATTGCTAAAGGCTTTTCCTTGATGGATGAAACATAAATTCTGTATCTATAATGGAGACAGGATACCATGAATCCATGATGATGTAAAATCAACCAGTAGGCAGTAACCAACAAAATATGTAAGTATATGTATATGTAACATGCGTAATAACCATATCGCTGCATCTTGTGTCGGTCTATATTATTAGATTTGTTTAATTATTATGTATGTATACGGTATTACCATGCATGGGTATAGAGAAACGAATGTGTAGACCTAAGCTGTATATATAATTATATTAGAGATATCAACGAGCATGGGAATTCGGACGTTTGCAAATTTAAAATAATACTCAAATTTACATTTAATCTGATAACAGAAACAAATCAGTTCGATATAAAATAATATAAATATAATTTTTGTTTTCATTGTGAAAATAATACTTGAAACTTCTATAGATCGGTGCGAAGTGCGAACCATTCCTTGAAATCATATATAGGTTTGTCGGATATATAACTCATGATTATGTTATATAGTTTAATGAATTGGTTAGCTAGCCTTTATCTAAACAAAAATAATTCGTTTGCTAGATTAAGGAAAACAAATATTACGTCTAAGGGCTTGAGGTTTGGTTTGGATCAAGATGAAGCTTTGGTGTTCATTCTTCCTTTTTTTAAACAAATATTTTTCTGAAACTATCGAAAACAAAGTCCCATCTGTTGTAAAAAAATGCTTTTTGGTTTGAATAAATTTAACATTCAATTAAAAAAATATATATATTACGTCAAGAACAGCGTATTTCTTCTAGTGAGTCAGTGAGCACTTGTAGTCAATAATTTGATGTCAATAACAACATATCAATAGGCTAAACTATATTTCACGGTTATAATAGGAAAAAAAAACACAAACAGACACCGATGATCTAATGAATCATCTTTGATATCTGCATATTATTGTTTACGTATTACTTTTAGATAAACAATAAGATACGAGTCGTGATCGATCCAATGTTTTTATGTCGGCGTTTTATTTTATAATAAAAAGAAATCTGCCCAAAAAAGAGAGGAAAGGGCACAAGTAGCTAGTAGTAAACTGGCATTACCCAATTGGTGGAAAATAAATTAAAATGTCTCTAAAGTATGCTTAAAATATAGATCTTTGAATCTACGTAGTTATATATATGTGATATACTCCCGTATGAGTGTATTCATGTGGTTTCTTTGTTTTTGATCTGGAAAAGATTAGATGATCATCATTCCATCACTTGCTTCTCTATTTTGTTTAATCAGGTTTTCGCTAATACAATTATATATGCGTCGTCTTCATTACAATCATTGATACATAACAATGCATTAATAAATATAGTAACGGATTAAATACCAGATGTACTATCTATTGTTTAATTATTAATATACATCAGTCTCGAATAAAAGTCTTTTTTGCTTAAAACCTTTTCATTTTTATGATATAAAAAGGCATAATTAGATGAATCCTATTATTTGACCAAAAAAGATTATGCTTGTTTTATCAGGCCCAGTTTGAATATAATTCTTTTAGCCCCATTGCTTTATATGGGCTATATACAATATAGGCTTTGTCAGGCCCATTTATGAGAATATTTGGACGCACAATATTTACATCTGCGATGCAATATCTCACTTTCCTCATTCAATTGTCTTTTAGATATTTGATAAACCACTACAAAAATTTTGATCCAGGCAATTCAAATATATTTATTTATGTCCAAATAGGCAAATGCATTAAATAGTTTTTTTTGTGAGAAAATTACACTCATAGTCACTTATTCACTTTGCTTTTACAATAAAAGTCACTTATTGAAAGTGAGTCACTTTGGACATTTGAAAAGACAATTCTCTCATCTCCTCTTTCTCTCCTTCTTCTTCTCCATAAAATTCTTCTTCATCTTATCAATTTTTCTTTTTTCCTTTTTCTCTTACACAAGAACCACAATTTTTAAACTACAAAAATTATATATTCTCACCAAGTTCTAAGTTTCCTACCAATATTCAACTAAATTTGATTATTCCAATTAAAGAATCAACTTAATTAATACTCAAAACCTGAAATTATGTTTTAGATTTGATAACCTAACTCTTCTTCTCATAGTAATTATTTGTCTTCTCTTTCATGCATTCCAGAAGAACCCATGTTCTATTTATTCACGAGGTGGCATTTTCGAATCTGGGTTTTCTATATGTTAGTGTGTTTGTGGACAAAATTCTCATGGATAATTCCATATGGATACCAGTCAATTGAAAAGTTTTTATGAATTAACAAATTGGGCAGATTCTCCTTTATACGCTTTTGTATGGATAGTTTTCCAATATAATTTTCGAACTCATATCAAATGTACACTGATACAAACCGTCCAACTCACAAACTGTCCAACTCACAACCATCCAACATAAAAATAGCGTCCACCAACGGTTATCCAGCTGTTTAATTGTACAAAAACGTATTGGAAGAAGTGAAACTCGCGGTTCCAGATCTATGAGCTTTCTCAAACAGAAATTCAACTCCCGTAAAACCAAATCATAAACTACTTCCTAGAAAAATTCATTTTTTCTTTTTTTACCATAAACTCATTAGTGGCAAAATAGAAAATTCTCCCTCACTACAATCCAAAAAAAGACCACCTAAATCAGAAATTGACTCTTTCGATAAACCAAACTCTAAAAGTGACCCTGAGTGTAAATCACTCGTTTTGTTGTTGTTGACCAAATGGCTTAAATAAAATAATTAGTTTCACCGAAGTACAGTACTCGAAAATAATTGCTCAAGTAATATATTCTTTTTTTTTTTTTAAGAAATACTATTTTTTTTGTCCATAATAATTGGCACAATTTCGGTGCTTCTTTCGTCGTGTAAACATCATTTTTTAACCTTTTTTTTCTCCATTTTTTGTTTCCTTTGAAAAGTAAAAAATAAATAAAAACGAAAGGAGTGGTCATAAAAGTCCAAGGTAAAACCTGGTGGCCTCCACTTTTGTTTCCCACTGGAGTGAAAGTAGAGAGGAAAATAAAAAAAGGAGAAAGCTTTGGGAATCATTGGAAGGGTTGAGGAGAAGAAACTGGAGGAGAGGAGTAATGCCTTCTAATTCTGGAGATGATAATGTTCTTCAAGTTCTCATCAAGAACTTCGATGTCCTTGCTCTGTATTTCTCTCTCTCTCTCCCTCTTCTTTAATTCAGATCCTATCTTGTTTCTATTTTTCTTGTCAACTAGATCTTTAGCTACATTGTCTATAGTTTTCTTTAGATTTACTGATTTATGGAGTTTTGTTTGTGGAAATTTGAAACTTTAAACTTACTGTGTTTTTTTTTTTTTTTTTTTTTTTTTTTTTTTACAGGCCTTNTTGCTCTCGTCTACCCTCTGTAAGTGAAATCTCTCTTCATATAATTGTTTGTGTTAATTAAAAGATTACATTAGCCACTTTTTAAGCTAATCTTTAGTTCCGATTTATATGAACATTGTTGGGAAAGAATATGAATCAAAGACTAATCCTTTGAAAATTTAAACTTCCTGTCAATCAAAATATATAAAAAAAAAATGAATATTTTTCTCAGATGCACGTATATCCACACACTCCCACTTAAGAATCCAAGACACGAGGCATATGGCTTTACAGTATTCAACTATAATTCAATTATTTATAAAAAAAATATTAGATTAATTTAATTATGTTTGAAAAAAAAATGAACAGATATGCATCAGTGAAAGCAATAGAGAGAAAATCATTAGCAGAAGCCGAGCAATGGCTCACCTATTGGGTTCTCTACGCAATCATCTCTCTCTTCGAACTCATTTTCTCCAAACTTCTTGAATGGTTAGTTTTTAATCTAATTACGTTATTTCTCTTATATAATAAGCTCCGGTCATATAATTACAATAATAATAAACAAATCTTGTTTCTGATAATACATGAAAAAGGTTTCCGATATGGCCGTTCTTGAAGCTGATCGCGATATGCTGGCTAGTGCTACCACAGTTTAACGGAGCAGAACACGTCTACAGACATTTCATAAGGCCGTTCTACATGAACCCTCAAAGAGCTACCACCAATATTTGGTACGTTCCTCAGAAGAAATTCAATTTCTTCCCCAAACGCGACGAAGACGACATCCTCACTGCCGCTGAGAAATACATGGAGCATCATGGCACCGAGGCTTTTGAGAGAATGATCGTCAGGGTAAGTTCAACTTCACATTTATTGCTTCCATACATGCATTGGTGTGTATGGTTTGATGAATGTTTGTGTTTTGGTGATGCAGAAGGATAGTTATGAAAGGGGAAGGAGAGGAGGAGGAGGAGGAAGCAATAACTACATGATCTTTGATGATGATTATAGGTACTAATTAAGTTTATCATCATGCATGTTACGGTGTGGTTTTGATCCGTCGCTGATCTCAAAACCGGTTTGGCTACTTTCAGTTTATGTGTGACTACTTTTGTCTTCTTTAATAATTGCCTGGTTTATGTACAAGTAAAAGTCTTTATGTAGTGACATGTTTTGTATTAATGGATATGCCATTTTATATCTAGTTTTAGTGAGTATTAATCTATACTGAAATATAATCAAAATAATTTCGGTTCGGTTTATTCGGTTCAATTTTTGTTACGATTGAAATAAAAATTTCGATTGCTGACATGGCAAATTATGAAAGCTTATGTAAAATTTCAAATTAGACGGGAAAAAATCAGTTATACATTCGCTATAGCTTTCTCCAATGGAGGGAGAGGAGAGAGGATTAGGATCTCTCAAGGAAGATGAAATGAATAAAATGAAAATTAAAATCAAAACAGGTTTTTTGAAATTTGATACGAGAGCAAAGCAGAGGCGTAGGTTCTCAAATCACCAAGAGCCACTCGAATTCTCGCTCCGTCCTCTCATCGCCGGCGATTCCACGGTGCCTACTTTCTTAGTCCGCCGACGAATTTTCCGTTTGCTGTTTTCGCGTTGACGTTGATCGAGGATTGCTCCGTCTTCAACGATTATCGGAATCAGAGGCGTGGGCTCTGTTGCATTGTTTTTTTTTTTTTTTTTTTTTTTTTTTTTTTTTTTTTTTTTTTTGCGGGGAAGTGTTTGGCTTTTTCTTCNTTGCGCGAAGATTAGAGAAGCTTAGGGTTTTCCGATTTGGAGTAAAAGACATTTGGATTTGAGATTTTTTGGGGATTTTTGAAAAAAAAAAAATAAAAAATAAAAGCTTCAATTTTGAGGGAAGCTGCGTATTGATTTAGATAGGAATGATTAGGAATCGTTCTGATGCAAAGCAACAATGAGGCTCGAGTGATGTTAAACGGTTTGGTTGAGGATGAAGAATCGAAAGGGGATTAGTTCGTTTCCGGTTCAATGGCTGATTCCGTGAGAATTAGTCTCGCTGAGAGAGACGTCGAACAGGTACTATATTATTACCTTCTTCTGTTTTTTTTGTTGTTGTTACTAGTAAGCTTTTGTGTGGAATGCTCAGAGCCAAATTCAAGAAGTTTGATGTGCTTAGTTTCGCTATATAAGCCAGTGAAATGATGTTTGATTCATTCGCCAGGCTGTTACGTCGCTTAAGAAAGGGTCTTACTTGCTGAAATACGGACGCAGAGGGAAGCCCAAGTTTTGTCCTTTCCAGCTCACAAGTGTAAGCTTTCTTGAAATTGAGATAGAGAGAGAGAGAGAGAGAGAGAGAGATGACTCTCCTTGTATGTATACTTCTTGTCTACTCATTTTATATTACATGTGATGTTGATATATATTATCTTAGGACGAGTCTACATTAGTATGGTTCTCTGGCAAAGAAGAGAAGCAGATTAAGCTTAGCCAAGTCCAGAGAATTGTTCCAGGACAGCGCACGGTGAGTTTAAATTGTCTCTCCGCATCATTTTTTCCATGTATCTTCTTCACAAACCTTAGAGTATGTTCTCTTTGGCGCCATCATAGTCTCAATGGCTAAAGTTTTTTTGTTTGGTTTCAGGCTACATTTAAGAGATATCCACGACCAGAGAAAGAGTATCAGTCATTTTCGCTCATTTGTCCTGACAGGTCCTTGGATTTGGTGAGTGGTTTTTTTAATTTTCCTGATATTTAAAGATTTGAGTATGTTGATGATGATGATGATGTTTTGGGCCCGCAGATATGTAAAGACAAGGATGAGGCAGAAGTTTGGGTTGTTGGTTTGAAAGCACTGATTACTCGTGTCAAAGTCTCCAAATGGAAAACCACCATTAAACCTGAGATCACTTCAGCGGAATGTCCAACGCCTCGTGCACGAAGAGTCTCTCCATTCGTTACAATTATAGTAAGTAAACACCAACACCAACACATTATCATATATATATATATATATTCTTCAAGAATCTGAAATCACAACCATATCTATAGGATCAAGTTACTCAACCCTCTAACGAGAACTCTACACAAACTCGTTTGGGAAAAGCTTTTGCCGACATTGTCTCAATAACCGCACAAGCTAATGGTAACAACCAGACAGAAGCCAACACCGCCAACAATGCCTGTCCGTTTTCTCCGGTCGAGCATTCCAACTCACGATTCTCCACCACTGACCCCGTTCGGATCAGTCTATCTAGCGCCGTGAGCAACTCTAGCCACGGCTCATATCACGAAGACTTTGATGCTTTAGGCGATGTTTTCGTCTGGGGTGAGTCATCACCACATTCCACAGAAACAGAGGATGCTCTTTTACCAAAACCGTTAGAGTCAACAATAGTTCTTGACGCTCAAGAAATCGCGTGTGGTAGTTGTCACGCGGCTTTAGTAACAAAGCAAGGAGAGATCTTCAGCTGGGGCGAAGGGAAAGGTGGGAAGCTAGGGCATGGCTTAGAGGAAGACACTCACCAACCAAAGTTCATTAAAAGCGTCAGAGGAATGGGTTTCAAATCTTTAGCCTGCGGAGAGTTTCATACATGTGCTGTTACTCAGTCGGGTGATCTTTACAGTTGGGGTGATGGCACTCGAAACGTTGATTTGCTTGGCCACGGGAGCGAGTCTAGCTGCTGGATTCCAAAGAGAGTGACTGGTGTCTTACAGGGAACGTATGTGTCATATGTCTCTTGCGGTCCCTGGCATACAGCTGTGGTTGCATCGTCAGGCCAGTTGTTCACATTTGGAGATGGATCTTTTGGTGCTTTAGGTCATGGAGACAGGAGTAGCTCTAGCGTTCCACGTGAAGTTGAAACCTTAAGTGGACTAAGAGTGATGAGAGTTTCTTGTGGCGTTTGGCATACAGCTGCGGTGGTGGAAGTGACAAATGAAGCATCATCTGATGATGATGCAGAGCTCTGCTCTTCATCCGGACAACTGTTTACATGGGGAGATGGAGAGAAAGGACAACTTGGTCATGGGGACAACGATGCAAAGCTGCTTCCCGAGTGTGTAATCTCGTTGGCGAATGAAAACATCTGCCAAGTTGCTTGCGGATGTACTCTCACGGTTTCTCTTACAATCAAAGGACATGTGTACACAATGGGCAGCAAGGCTTACGGCCAGCTTGGAAACCCTAACGCCAAAGGGAAGCTTCCGTTGCGTGTGGAAGGAGACTTATTAGAGACTTGTGTAGAGGAGATTGCGTGTGGCTCTTATCATGTTGCAGTGTTGACATCTAAATCAGAGGTTTACACATGGGGGAAAGGATTAAATGGTCAGCTAGGACATGGAACCGTTGAGAACAAAAACGAACCTTTACTTGTTTGGTTTCTGAAAGAAAAGCAAATCAAAGCTGTGACGTGTGGATCAAACTTCACCGCTGTGATCTGTCTTCACAAATGGGTACCTGGCTCTGAACAGTCTCTCTGCGCTGGTTGTCGTAACCCTTTCAACTTCAGAAGGAAACGCCACAACTGTTACAACTGTGGTTTGATATTTTGTAAAGTATGTAGTAGTAGGAAGTCTCTGAGAGCTGCTCTGGCTCCAGATATGATCAAACCGTATAGAGTGTGCTACGGATGTTTCACCAAGCTGAAAAAGTCGAGAGACGCATCTCAGTCTCCACCGACTCCACGAGCAAGAAACCTTTTGAACATGAGGAAATCGACTGATGTTTCAGAGAGAAGCAGGTTAACTCAGAAACTCCTCTCGGCGCATGCAAGAATATCTTCTGCGGACTCTTTATTGCACCACAGACGAGAGCCGAAACCGGAAGCAAGTAATAATAACCCTAATGTTGTCTTCCCTTTCGTGAACGGCGGTTTACAGTCTGCTGGTGGATCGCCATTATCAAGAGGATCAACAGCTTTGCCTAGAATCCGTAAGAACATGATGGTTAATATCCCTGGTTCACGAATGAGCTCTCGCACTGCATCTCCGGTTTCAGTGAAGTCAACTAGTCCTCGTCGATCCTATGAAGTAACAGCTGAAGATTCTAAGCAAATAAAAGATGGTTTTAGTCAAGACATGGCGGGTTTAAAGGAACAAGTAGAACAACTTGCTTCCAAAACCCACCAACTTGAAGAGGAACTTGAGAAAACCAGAAGGCAGTTGAAAGTAGTCACTGCAATGGCAGCAGATGAAGCAGAGGAAAACAGATCTGCAAAGGAGGTTATTAGATCTTTGAAAACTCAGGTTTGACATTTTTTTTTTTCAGAACTTAAATTACATTTTGGCTCACTTTGTATTCTAATCTCTCCTAATGTTGATGTGATTTTGTGCAGTTGAAGGCAATAGCTGAAAAGGTACCTCAAAAGGATGATACTAGTGCAAACTCAAAGCAAACAGACAAAGAGAAATTAGAGAATCAAACTCAGACTAGTAACCAGACACACATAAGAAGCATGGTCTCTCATGATAGTCATCAACCAGATAACAGCTTAGCAAGTAGGAGTTTTGTTAATGGGCATAGGAGACATCATGAGAAGCCAGAGAGGGTTGTGCAAGACGAACCAGGAGTGTATTTGACATTGTTGTCTCTACCTGGTGGTGGTAATGAACTCAAGCGTGTCCGGTTCAGGTACATGAATGCTTCTTCGTCTTCTTAAAAATGCTAATCTAATCATGGCCTTTTTTTAGCAAAACACAACATGACATGTCATATCATTTTACATGACGTGTTTCATTTCTTGTGCAGCCGGAAACTGTTTACTGAAGAACAAGCGGAGAAGTGGTGGGGTGAAAATGGAGGTAAAGCGTGTGAACGACACAACATTCTAGTTTCTTAGGGTCTCCTCTGTTTTCATCAGCAGCGGATCGGAAGAGAGGGATGGAGACAAAGACAGAAAAAGATAGCGCCATAGAGAATAAATAGATAATTACATGTATACAGATTGTTTTCATTTGCTTTTTTTTATCAAGTTATTCTAGAGAAGAACTTGAAGATTTCAAAAACAAGATACAACTCACTCATAAGTCAACTTAATCTTTATCAAAAAAGTTAAGTCAACTTAATTAACACAAAAAATCTAACATGTAAATCACCGAGAGATAACTGTTATTAATTAAATCACTTCTTTCTCTGCGTTATCAATTTCCTCTTCAGTTTCACCCTTCTCCCATTCCAAAACTAATGTTGCAAAACCCACAAAAACACCAACTTTGTTCTATCCTATAGTGCATAATAAAATTGAATGAGTAGATAAGATCACACAAAATCATGGTCAGACACTTGCCGATTGTGAAGATAGGAGGGCATGTAGTTATAATGTGATGAACAAAGTCTGTCTTTCCACAGCCTCCAGTTTTTGTGTCACATAACATTTTCTCTTCCATGCGAATCACCTTAAGGATGTCCTCAAACTTTATATTCCCAAACGTAGACTGCATATATATAACCACAAAACAACTTCTTAAGGGGTATTATTGAATATTGATTACCAGTTACTGTAGGATAGACAAAGTGGAAAATAAAAGAAACATACCTTCCAGTCTCTGATTGAATCTGCAGCCATAACAATGCCGTAAGAACTCTGCTCTGGATAATTTGACTTCTTTCTGCATTTGCTACAACTCATTCGTTCATATTCTTCCAGTGTAAAAAGATGAGTTACCACGCTTTCTATTTCTGGAATTTTCCAGCAAGGCCAAGACTCAAGGATGGCCACGAGTAGCTCAGAAGCATTATTTGACTAAAAAGAGTAAGTAACCAGAATGATATCAGAGACTACAATCAACGAACTTAGAAGCATATAGATATATATCCACACAAACCATGAAATGAGCTTCTTCTAGGGAAGCAAGTACGTTGCCCAGGAGGTAACTGATAGTGATAAACCGAAAGCAGATGAGACGATTTTGATGCAAGGACATTTGCGATTTCTTAACCCACTTGGATCCAATCACAAGACACGCCAATCTATTCTCTGAAACACAGCTGTTGTTTTATTTATTTTTAACAAACAACGATTGATACAGTATTCTAATTAAAGGATATCTACTGAGAATCCTCTTTTTCTAATAACCATGTTTCGCATTTTACTTTCTTGCAGTGAAACACTGGCACGTGGAATCAAACAGGGGTTGGGTTTGGGATCAATATTTGTCTTTAGCTGAACTTCGGAGGCTTTACTTGGACAAGAATGACATTTTGAATGTTGAGACTGAATTTGAAGTTGTTTCTAAGACCAAATACTCTCCCATTTTCTAATCATTAAGCTCTATTTTTTACCCTTTTTTCCAATAAAAAAATATTTGTTATAGAATCCAACGTTAACAAGATATTTAATACGTTAACGAGATATTTGTTATAGAATCCAACGTTGTCTTCCTTGTCACCAATTAAAGGTCACTCATCCTATGTTCTTATCTCTTAAACCCTTTTTGTTTAAATTACTTGTTCTCCAAGCTTTATATTTTTCTTGTTTAGGAAGACAACGGTGTTTATGACTTGTTAGTAACAATCTTGGATCTTCTGCCTCTCTGTAGATGTAGAAATGAGGAAGAAGAAGAAGAAACTCTGAATTCTCAAGTTGAAGTATACGAAACGGCGCAGAAAAAACTGCAATAGATGCAAAATGGATACGAATTATCCGGTTGAACGTTGTTACGGTTTAATTCATTCTGAAACGAGGATTAAATTCTTGACGCTTAGAAACGTTTTTGATTATCACTCTGTATTCAAGGATTTTTGGTTTGAGAACATACTTAAGGTCATCAAGATCAACTTAAAGCTGCCTTGTGACAAAGAAGGATGTGGGAAACGAAACTATGTTCAACGTATGACAAATAAACTTCCATCTGTTTTTACTACAATTGGTAAGTATATGGTACATTTTGGTTCTACATCAGCTTCTTGAATGTCAGTGGTTGACAGAATGTTCACTGGACATGTAAAAACACGTTTGCTCGAGATGATTCTTGAACTTTTTCTGATAAAAGAACTTCTGTGAACAAGTTCGACACATCCAGAATTTCCACTTCTTCTCTGTCCTTGCAGAATCCAGAACTTGCTCCAAAGCATCTTGTCCTTCTCTGCCGTATAATCTCTCAACACACAACTTCCAAGCTCTGCAATGCTTACTTTCACAAAGTTCTTTTTACTCTCGGCATCCATACGACTTCAGTCTTTTGCCCGCAACAGTATTAGAGTCAGTCCTAATCTTGTTTCGAACACTCTCTGCCTCCCTAACCTTTGGCTCAGAGATTTCACCACTAACACCAAGCTGGATCTTTGACCCTGCCACTTCAAGTATATTCTCGAGTGTGCGTTTGGTATCTTCATCGGCCAAACTCCATCGATCAAAAGAAGCAAGAAATGACAAATTGGCTTTTGCATCTTTCATGGCTTTCCTGTAATACAATGCTGAGTCAAGATGTTTGGCTAACTCAAACATTGCCATGGTGTGGATACCAAAATCCACACTCAAGTATTTAGAGTGAATGAGGAGATGA
>OVBJ01002663.1:0-16219 GCA_900406535.1 Noccaea bulbosa
ATATTTTATTTTGGTCAAAATTTTGAATATTACTCCATCTGTTTCAACTTTCAATACAAAATTAATTGTATTTTTGTTATTCTGACAATTTAGATTATGGAGATTGTTTTCTTATTGGCTGGATTGTTTTAGAATTATAATAAAATATGTTTAAGTTTTGAAAGAAAAAAATGTAGTTTTAATCCATGTGCACACAGACCCGTCTCACTTTTTTTTTAAAAAAAAGCCTCGGGAAAAACTAAAAATTGGGCCTTTTTAATAAATTTTATTTATTTTTTGAAAAAAAAACCTTAGAAAAAGCCTAAAATTTGAAAAGAGCCAATGGCAATTGCCACCTTACCATGGAACAGAGCCGGGCCTATGCGCACATACATAAAACTTCTTATTTTATTATATTGTTTGTTTTTTGATAAAATTATCTTATTTTATTTTATTATATTGTAGTTATTTGAGTTTTATGTATTTTGATTAAATCTATCATATTAAGTCTATGGTTACGGTTAAATTTTTAATTTATTTACCTTTTTAAAATGGTTTAAGATGCTTAATTTTCACACTATAAATGAAAACAAGAACCAAGGTAAAAATCTTTCGCATAAAATTTTGAAATAGTTAAATAGATATTTTTTAATGAAATACAAATTCAGAAACCATCACCCCGTACAGGGCGCGGGTCCAATAATCCATTAAGAGAGCTCACGTCACTCTCTTTCTCTACACACTGTTTCTCTCAACTCTCTTTCTCTACGCACTGTTTCTCTCAACTTTTGCAGAGCAATGGAAGAATTTAGTGTGATGCTCAAAATCACCCGATCGACCGCCGGTGTCTACACCGTGACAGTGTCCGCACCTTATCCGGTGTACACCGCCGGCGGTTCATCTGGTCAGGTACTGGAATTTTTCTCATCTCTCTCTCTCTTTCGCCCCTTCTCTTCTCTTCCTCTGATCTGACTCTGCTCTTGAGAAATGCCATTGATATTTGACTTTAAAAGCGTAACACAAGTTCCCTAAAAGAGCTCGTAATGTCATATGAAATGTACATGCTTCTAACCTCGATGTTACAAAGGAAATAAAACGTGTTTTCCTACATATTTAAGATTATTCTTTTTTTTTTCTTTGTCATATTGTAAACCAATGCGTAAGATCATTACAAGGCACAATCACTAACCCAAACACTGAAAATATCCCCTCTAAACTTTATGGTGAAAATAGCCAAAAGCAAACAAGCATAAACATTCAAATAGACGGCAAGACTCATTTTCAATTTTTCTATGCAGAATATATATATAAACAATGCAATTTTTTTGATAAATATGTACCGTTGTTGATGTTGAGTTGGGGGAGATGCTTGTGATTGTACTAAAAATGCACTTTTACCTTTTTTGTGGTTTTATCGAATGCAATGTAAAAAATTGAGAAAGAGCATGAGGGCTCAAGATTTTCAATGGATCTTAGGATGGTTTCTAGTTTGTTAAACAAATAATTGTACTTGTTTGCTTATCAAAATTCTATCACAAAGTGTGACTATGCCCATGACATACTATTTAGTTCAAAAGGTTTATATCAGTTATTCGCTGGCTCTGATACCAAATTGATATGAACCAAAGCCTTTGCTTTAGCTCTTGTGATTATAAGAGATCTAAGAGATATTTAGCTAAGCTTCCTCTTAACCCTAAACTCTCTTTGGATCTAAGAGATCTAAGGGCGCGGGTTATCACATGTTTAATTATAGCAAATATTTTTGTCATTTTGATAATTTGGATCATGCAGATTGTTTTCTTATTGGTTAGATTGTTTTGAAATTATAATAAAACATGTTTAAGTTTTGAAAGAAAAAAATAGTTTTAATCCGTGTGCACACATAAAACTTCTTATCTTATTATATTGTAGTTATTTGAGTTTTATGTATCTTGACTAAATAAATCATATTAAATTTATGGATACGGTTAAATCTTTAATTTTTTTTTACTTTTTTTAGAAAATGTCAAAATGGTTTAAGATGTTTAATTTTCACACTATAAATGAAAACAAAAATCAAACTAAGGTAAAAATCCGTCGCATAAAATTTTGAAATAATTAAATAGACATCTTTTAATAAAATACAAATTCAGAAATCATCACTCCGTGCAGGACGCGGGTCCAACCCTAGTTTTTATTATTATAGAGAAGAGTGTGATGTTGTCCAGAGAATCCTGCCAAGAAGAAACATCAACTTTTGTTTTTGTTTTCCTTTAATCCACCATATGTTGAGGAACATTTTGAGGAAACTTACATCTTTCTTCTTGAGATTATCTTCTTATTAGTTAATTGAATATAAATAGATAGTGTACCGATCTCCAAACACAACTCTTTACAAAAAAAAATAGCATTAGGTTTTCAGAAGAAAATAGGTAAAATTAAGTTCTTGTCTTTATTATTTATGTTTGCTGTTTTTATATAACAAATTACGGAATTAATGATGAATGTTTTGTTATGGTTGTGTTTGTTGTTCTTGAGTTTTTCTCAACATTCTCTATAATTTTTTTAATAGTAGTGAATTGATTGGGTAGCTATCTCTCATACTAAATGGGATATACACAAGAAAACAAAAATAAAAATCTATACCTTTCTTGGTCTCCTTACGAATCCAACACTTGTTGCGCGTTGGTTGATGGTGTCAATCGGAACTGGGCTGATCAGAATGGTTTATTCAATAAACTTACCATGGAACAAAGAATACTACCAAAGCTAAACAAAATGTGTGGATCTAAGAGAGTGGATTTACAAAATCTGGTCATATCTCAAAAATCTTTTAAAAGTTTTATAAATCATTTTATATCCAAATCCCCAAAAATCATTGATTCAATAAGTCCTCCTATATTTTTGCAGAATTGAATTTGGGGACCATATCAACATCCCTACCACAAACCACTAAATTATGTCATAATCTATAGGCGTAAAAGTGATCAAAATTTCGATGCAAAGCAGCAAATGAACGAAAATGACTATAGGCGAATTGTTGCAAGTAATGCCAATAATGTGACATAAAACATAAAATCAATTGATTAGCTCAGAACATAGAACGTAATGTGAACAATCTTTCTTTTCTCGTCTGTAAGAACATAGACAAAGAGAAACTTCCCGTTTTTTGCTCAGAACAAGACCGGTAAACAACAAACAGCTACTACATATATATATATATATAGAGAGAGAGAGAGAGAGACCAAAGTCGTTGGATGATGTGTAGTCTCTTGTGATATAATCATTGCGGTGAAGCTTCAGGGTGGTGATGTGGATTAGATACAAGCTCAGGTGCTACAGCGAAGTGCAGTCCTCCTCTACGTTGTCCTCCACCGCCGTTATGCAACATAAACGCAACTTCTGCAGCGGCCAGAGCGGCTGCTTCCTGATTTTTTCACAAAACACAAAGAAAGACAATTATAAACACGAGTTTTTACATTAATGCGTTTGTGTTTATCTCAAACGATTCTGTACCTGTCTTTGTCTCCGGCGTTGTAATATACTAATAGCCCAAGCCATTATGTAACAGGGAAGGAGAAAACCGGCGGCACGAAGCATGAAAAGCTGGCGAGAAAACCGAAAGGAAGACCAAAGTTATTATAACAAGAAAGCAAAAAAAGGGAGAGTTATGTAAGTAAGAGATTTTAACGTACCAAGAAGAAAGCTGATGGATCGTCTTCTTCCTCGTCTGAGTTGTTGTGTGTTAAGTTGAGAGCATGTCGTAACAGTAAAAGCGCCATCAACTGCCATTTGAAACTTTCATAAGTCTCACAATTCAAGTTAAAAGAAAAAAAAAGGATAAAATGTGGTGGGACTTACGATGAGAGCAGCGGAGCGACAAAACGCAGCTCCGCCTGAGTTAGAATCAGCGTATTCTTCGTATTCGGCGTCGAAGAAATGGCGTTCTGCAGCCGCCATCGCCAAAATGCGCGGGTCATTCAGATCTAAAGGAACACCGTTGGTCCAATCTTCACTGTATGACACAAGAAGAAAAAATTACAAACAGCATCAGAGAGAAATGTGGGTTGAATAAAGTGAGGTTTTGCTATATCAGTAAGAGACATAGATTCAGCAAAACGTTACCTGATGTCGATTACAGTGTCATCAGCAGGAGGAGGTGGAGGAGCTGTGTAGCCAGATTGATAAGACTGTTTCCGTCAAGAGAGAAGATCTTAGTAGGTTTAGTAACAAACAAATGAAAAGAATATAGAATGTTAGTGAGTTTTAGTTACCTTGTGGCATATTTCACAGACAGTGTCACCTTTCTCATTACACCAACGTTGAACACACTTCCGATGAGCATACTGAACGAACAACAGAGGAAACCCCAAATTTCATACAGAATATTATTAGCAACAAAAGACCAATGAGAGATGTGAATCACTCAAGAATATTCACCTTCAAGCTGCCACTACAAGAACAAGGGGACTCGAGGTTCTTAACGGAATCCTCTTCTTGGCATATACGACACTCAAGAGATTGGATAAGCGGTTCTTCTTCGTCATCAACGTCGTGTTGTTCCCTTGATTCTTCTTCTTCGTCCTTAGTTTTGGGATCCACAGATTTACTAGTAGACAGGCTTGTGCTGCCTAGAGCTCTGGAACTTTCTCCAGAAGATTCATTGGATCCTCCTCTCTCTGAATTTAAGCATTCAGATGTTACGAGACGGTCCGTACATGAACTCAGATGATCAGCCATCAATGCGGAAAAACACGTTGACCTGGGAAAAACACCCAAATGACAAATGTTCCATTTTAAAGACATAAAATCTTCATTTTACCGGAAACCGAACATCGTAATTTAGCTTAGACAATCAAATTCTGGGAAAATCTCTAAATGGAAACGATTAAGATTCGAGTTAAACAAGTCTATGTCTCAAAATATTCAAAAAGCCCCAAATTTCAGAATCCAATTTCAACCATGATTAAAGAGAGAGAGAGACACACAATTCAGGAATGAAACCCTAAAATCACAGATATCTATCTATACACCCAATCGCAGAAACAAACAACCATAGCCCTAAAGCAGACGGTGATCAATTATCATTACCTGAACAAATATTGTGAATCGTAGAAAGGGAAAAGAAGCTCTAATTCGATTTCTTGAAGGGACAACTCTCAAACGAAACTCGGACAAATGTGTTTTCTTGTTTGATGTTCGGTCTGAAAAATTCAGATAAGTAAATAAAAAAATCTCGAAGCGCGTGTATACAGAAAATGTATCTGTACTTATATAAATACACAAGCCGGAGCTATGGAGGTTGACGGTTTGACACGGTGACGTCCGTTAAAACTTAAAAGACATGTTGAGAAGACTTTGGAATCTCTCTCTCACCCACTTTTAAACCAAACGGTGACGGAATTAGTTACGTGGTGTTATCAGATTTTCACAATTTTTACCTTTTTATGTTGTTCCAAAAAATTGTATATTCAAAGATTGAAGTGTTGATATGGCAAGATTGACTAGATGCACCTTAATCGTTTCTTTATACTTCGAGAATTTTTTTTTTTTTTTTTTTCTATGCAAAGCAAAATATATTGTCAAATTTTGAAAAAATAAGAAGTTACATTAATTTCAAGAGATGTAATTTGACTTTGACAATTTCCTCTTTGGCAAAAATTGCTATTGACCAAAAACGAATAAGGACGTTCAAGTCTCCGATGTGTCCGACCGGCAAAAGATTCAGGACATTTTCCTCTTTGGCTATAAAATAAGGACGTCCAAGAACACTCCAAAACGTTCTCTTTAAAATATTAAAACTGCTGATATATTTAAAATTACAAGGACAATATTATTCAAAGATCGAAAAAAAAAATAAATAGATTTGTGAAGCATTACTTAAAAGGTTTTGTTTTGTTTCGATTCAGATAAAAATCCTGCTCAGCTATGATATGACATATGTGTTAGTGTTACAAACAATTTTATAATACTAGTACTTTAATATTCTACTAAACGATTTTTTAAAAATCATATTATACTCCAGTGAGCTTAGTTTTCGCCGGATACCCTAAAAAAATCACCACAGGTTCCAGTTCCACAAGTCGATGATACAGTAATATATATTTTTTTTTTGTCAACTGATGTTATATTCATATAAAAAAAGGATCGATACAAGAAAGCAAAATGTCCACAAGAAACGTCCACAATAGGAAGACAAAACCCTAAAAAAAGGAGACTACAAATCAGGAGAAAAGAAAATGGAGCCCAAGGCAAAAGAACTCGACACTCAAAATGAAATTCGCTGATCCAAATCAAAACCACAATGCTCCCAAAGAAGAACCAAGAGCACCAAGAAGGTCCAAAACCTGTCGTTTCACCAGAAGGCTGGGAGGACTGACGGAATATTGTTTACATACATATAATTCCAATTTTCGAAAAAGTAAATATAAAAAAGGAAAAAAAAATACTGTAGAAAGGATTTGGCAGCGATAAATAAATAATCAATTAAGAAAATGGACCGAACCGGTTTGGTTCAATTGGAAACCAAAACCATCTATAAAGATGCCGCTTAGCCGTTTTTCAGCAGAAGTCACTCACCCTAAAGCTTAAACCCTAGAAATCGTAGAAAGAGAGAGAAGAGGAGAAAGGGGGCAAAGGCGAAAGCTTTACAATCTCAACTATGGCGGAACAGAAAGAGATCGTCGATTCCGTGTCGGCTGAAGTGAACACAGACCCGAAAGTGGAGATGGAAGTCGAAGCCGCGGCTCCGAAAGCCGAGACCGGCGATGAGACAGCGGAGAAACGTGAGAGAGAGGAGACGGAGGATAACAGCAACGGAGGCGAATCGAAGAAGCAGAAGGTAGGAGAGGAAGAGAAGTCTAACGGGTCGGGTCCGGTCAAGCTGGGTCCGAAGGAGTTTGTTACCTCTGTGGCCATGTTTGATTACTTTATCAAGTTTATGCATTTTTGGCCCACTGATCTCGATGTCAACAAGGTATGGCATATATCAGTGTTCCTCTCTTTGTCTTTTGTTTTTTTAATTGTAAAGTTTCAATTTTTTTCACATTTGCTCGAGTTATAATAGGAGCAATAAGCTCTGATTGTGGATATTGGGTTATGTGATTTGCTTATAAATTAATATGATCATAGTCGAGCTTTGTAGTCAATCTGATACAATTTGGGAATTGGGTTACTTGGCAGTTGTGTTGTGACTGCTGCTGCTATATGATCTGTTATCAACAATATGATCTGATTTTCGATTGAGCTTGTATTTATAAACGTTCCTTTGGTCTCATATCATTGATTGTGGTTGTAGATGTAGATGTTGGATTATGCTATGTGTTTAGGAAGATGATAAACTTTCTCCTCCTTTTCTATGCTTGCTATTGTGCCCTGCTTCTATTTCTTGTGAATACTTTATGTAGGTTTATGTAAAATATTGGTTAGAAGTGAAACGACAGTTGTGGCAGTTTCTTTCGAGTTTCTAACTAACTTGTTGCACTGAATTTTGTACATGTCAGTACGAGTACATGGTGCTGCTAGATCTGATCAAGAAGGGCCATTCAGAGCCTGAAAAGAAGATTGGAGGAGGGATCAAAACCTTCCAAGTCAGGATCCATCCGATGTGGAAAAGCAGATGCTTCTTTCTGGTCAGGGAAGACGACACTGCGGACGATTTCAGCTTCAGGAAGTGTGTTGATCACATCCTCCCGTTGCCTGAAAACATGAAGACTCCTGGAGCTAATGGCCATGGACACCATGGTGGTGGAGGTAGAGGTCGTGGCGGCGGAAGGAGAGGTGGTCGTGGTGGTCGTGGCAGAGGCTTCAAAAATTGATGATGGCTCTTGTTGCCTTATTATGAATGAAATTTTGGAGCTTTCATGTTAACTTCTGTTGCTAAAAACTCAAAGAGAATTACGATATTGCTGAGTGCTATTGTTATTTTGTCAGTTTATATGACCTGTTGGCTGTTGCTGAAGAAGAAGAAGAAGAAGAAGCTTCTCTATAATAACAACTTCCGAGTATATTTAAAATCTGCCTTGTTTCAAAAAGTCTTGGAAGAGCCGATTCATGAGTGCATCTTCTACATTCATAATCTTTCGACACAAAACTTTTAGCAGACCTAAGAAGAAACTCAAACTGATTGGAAACCGAATCTGATCTAACGATGTTTGCTTGGTTTATAATGTTCGAGAACCTAAAATCCATAACGACGCCGTTTGCGGTCAGGCTTCACTGACGACGTCGTCCTAACTTTATGCACTTTCTCCAAACGACGTCGTCTTGACACTAAGTTTTTTACGAACGACGCCGTTTTGGCTTTGGACTCTGTTGCGTTGATTATTGGGTTTGCTGGCAAACGACGTCGTTAGTTTGTAAATTCTATGATCTGACGTGGAAAAAGGCAGAGTTTGATTTTAGATCCTCAGGTACAATGTGGCAGAGAGACCTCAAACACAACCTTTTTAAGTATAAGCCAATGAGAGAACGACATCTCACCCTATTGACATTTTTTGTGCAGTCACCTATATACCTTTATTCTGTTCTTTGATTACATACTATACAGCATATATATATGACTCATAATTTTCTAATTTCTTCATTTTATCTTTGAAAACCTTTTCGATCCTTAAATCTTCTATAAATGGGAATCGGTTTTACGGTAATTAAATTCTGATTAAACAAAATGAGTAGTCCCCCCCACTAGAGGATGTTATAAAAATAAAACATATAAAAATGAATAGTCTTTCAAAACAAGATTGTGTACAAAATTTTACAAAAATTCACCAGCTTCATTCGTATAGTCATCGAAAGAATATAATATATATACCAGCTAAGTAGGAGAGGTATAACCGTATAAGTATAGCGTTCTCCAAATTCAAGTGTAGATCGTTTTCAAACGAAGGTTCATCCTTCTCCTGACCAATTAAAACTTTACACGTACAAACTAATAAGAAGGCAGCTCTCGCGATGATGAGCTGCACCAAAGCCATCCCCGCGATGCTGACATTTACCTACCCTAAAGTTTTTCTAACCATTTTACATAACTGTTTTTTATATTTATTTTGTTCAATTCAAACAAATAGATAAATAACTGTTGAGAATATTTGTTTTAAAGTCAAATTTCGAAAGACAAATGTTAGAATGTCTTGATTTTCTTTTACTTACATGTATTAATTTTACCATGCCGGAATTGATTGCGCTTTTGTTTGGACAACTATACTTTTAAATTCTGATATATCATATTAAGTATTATTACAAGTCTCCAAATACAATCAAAGCATTTTCATTTGGGCTTCGTGCTTTGGCTTTTTTTTTTTTCGATCAACCAAATTAAAAGATGATGGGCTTGGTAAATAAGTCTCATTCCCGTCGCTGTGTCTCGTATACGAGGTCTAAGGCTTATTCATACATAGGTTAGGAGGTCAGTAGACCCAACGGCTATGGTACTTTGATTGAGTTGTGTGATTTTGCACCATGGAAAGTTTAGTGATAATTTTTAAACAAATAAAAGGTTGAGGTGAAACATAATCACAGTTCTTCTTAATATGGGAATAAATTTATATGGACATCAAAACCCGATCCGAGGCGAGAACCCATCAGTTTAATGGGGTTTGGGAGAAAAGTAAAATATCAGAGGCCACATAAACTTGTGGCTGAAAATCAAACGAAAGTGCTGACATACCATCCACTTCACTTTTTAAAACGTATCAAAATCCCAAATCTCACGATTTTCCAAACCAAAAAAATCATAATCTACCCAACCCCAAAGAAAAAAAAAATCCTTTGAAGAGCAACACAAAAGAAACCCAAACTTGAAAAGAAAAAGAAAACAGAGAGAGTCAGAGAATTTTTGGCTTCCCGAGTAAAAAAAACGGAAGAACGAAGTAAAGTACGTAAAAGAAAAATAATGATGGAAAGTAAAGATCCAGCGATTAAGCTCTTCGGGATGAAAATTCCTCTCTCGACAGTTTTCGAGGCTTCGGAAGAGGCAGATGACTTAACGGCAGAAAAGGTACTGTTTCTTTCTGCTTTGCTAGAATCGCAAAGACATTACTTGTGTGTTTTTGGAAACTATTTATATATCAATCATTTGCTTGTAAAGGTAAACTGAAAATTGGTTTATAAGTTTTTTTTTCCTTTTTTTCCACTATAGGCAAAGTTGAAGGTTTTATCCTTCTTTACCTTTTTTTATCCATTTACAATCATGATTTGACGAATTGGTAAAATTTTGTACTTGTTAAAGAATTCTTAAGACAATGCTACTTTTACAACACCATGCTATTCTCTGACGTCTCTGTTCTGGCCTGGTGAACTTGAGGTTGTGTCCTCTATTATCTTGTTTGTTGACTTTTCATAGAACGAAAAGGCAAATTCGTTTCTCCACAAAATAATTATATTTTACTAGTACGTATACAGGATTTGTTTTTTTTTTCCTATTAAACAAATCAATAAAGTGAGAGAGAATTTAGGTTTCGGGTAAAGCGTGTTCCCAAGCGACCTTTTCTCCACCGAAATTTTCCCTAGAACCTTCTTCTTCAAATACAATTTTTAATTCATTTCTCTCTAAAATAATTTTAATATATGCTCAATTTTTTTTTGAATTATTAAATTTCTCTCTAAAATAATTTTAGTCACCCGTCCCTAACAATTCCCTTGCCTCAGAACCAAAACGAGACGTTAACAGATCAGTCGGAGAAAGACAAAACCCTAACGAAACCAACCAAGATTCTTCCATGTCCAAGATGCAACAGTGTGGAAACAAAATTCTGTTATTACAACAATTACAACGTAAACCAACCTCGCCACTTCTGCAAAGCTTGTCAGAGATATTGGACCTCTGGTGGGACCATGAGAAGTGTCCCAGTCGGAGCCGGACGACGCAAGAACAAGAACAACAACACATCTTCTTCTCACTACCCCCGCGTTACCATCTCCGAATCAAACGGTCCGGTCCTTAGTTTCAACCTCGGAGATGATCAAAAGGTCTCGAACACTATGTTCGGGAATCCGAAGCTAGTGGCAGCTGGGATAGAGAACAACGACCACAACTTGATTGATGAATCAAGAACACGTAACAACAAAATGAACGGTTTGGATTGCTTTCCAGGAGTTCCGTGGCCGTACACGTGGAATCCTGGTTTTTACNCAAAGGAATGGATCTGTGTTGGTTCCTAAGACTTTGAGAATTGATGATCCTAATGAAGCTACAAAGAGCTCTATATGGACAACACTTGGGATCAAGCACGAAGTTATGTTCAAAGGGTTTGATTCGAAGAAAGAGGTTATGATGATTAACGAAAAAGAAACAAAGACTTCTCTTGTTCTTTGTGCAAACCCAGCTGCGTTATCAAGATCGATCAATTTCCATGAACGGATATGATTATTGTATGCATAGTATATATAAACCTACATGCTTTTTGTTTGTTCAGTGTTTTTATCCATAGGCTTTTATAGTTTTGTACCATTTACATTTTAGTCTTTTTTTTATCAGACTTTTTAGGATTTTAAGTTTTGATTTGTGCTGCAAGAATAAATAACGGTGAATAAAAGTTCAATTTGACCGTTATTGGCATTCTATTTGATCGTCTGATAAAGTTAAGTATAAAAAAAGTAAAGAGCTGTTACCAAATATATGGATAGACATCTTATTTACTTACACATGAGTGGATAAGCAAAGTAAGAAAAGATAATGCATAAAAGGATTCTTCAACTTTACCTCTATTGTGCGAGAACTAATAATTGCATGTGGACTGGTGTGGATGGACGGGCACGAATATAAAAGCACGAGCTTAGCACTAATACAATGCGATGAGTTATTTTGTTGAATATGTAAACAAGCTAAACAAATTAAAAAGTCAAAAACAAAAGGGTTTATCAAAAGCTATATATTTACTTTCGTGTGACTCTGTTTGCAATAAACATCGAAATCACTTTTCAATGGAGTGCCGTATTTGATAATTGTCAAGTGTAATGTTTATATACTTTGTACATAGTCTTATTGGACAATGGATCTCCGAGAGGGATATATTAAGAAACGTATTTCTTGGATAATTTGTTGACCTACCACATAAAAAACAATGTTATTCATCTAATACTTTTTTAAAAATCAAACCGGCCTGATATGGGATAATCAGATTTTGTAGAGTTTAACAAGGAATAATAATACGAAGAAAAACAGTCGGTCCTAATTCCCTCGTCGAGATAGACTGAATTCTATCATATGTATCATATCTGAATCTTATTTGCTTTTTGATGCTGAAAAAGATGGGTCGGGTCGCGTCGCTTTTCCAAATTTATTTATTTTTCTGAACTTTGGCCAGTGTATCTGATAGCAACTAAGATATTTTGGACAGCTCAACTAATATTAGCCACAAATATGATATCTAAACCATTTTTATTTCTTTTTAATAGTACTAAATAGATGTGGGGCACAGACACACAGTACTATTTGGCACTGAAAGTAAAGGGCATGCAAGTTGCTTTTATTCTTTTATACTATAACTTAGGCATATAATCTTTACCTTTGTTTTTCCCTTTTCATACAGTTTGTCCTTTCTCCAAAAAATCCATAGATGTGTTACGTAAAAATCCATAGATGTGTTACGCATATAAGTTATAGTTGGCAATTATGATGTAAACGGTAAAAATGATTGTTCTTTCTTTCGACTGGGTTAAAATGATGTATGCTGTTTATAACTGAAATAGTTAATGTTTTTCTCAAAAAAACTAAAACAAGCAGTGTGGTTCAACATGAATACATGATGTAACCACACCCTAGATCATTTTCCTTGGTTATTCAGATAGATAATATTTTTTGCTAACCTTTTTTTATAACTCATGGTAAATCCTAGATCTATGAATATGCTTAGACTACTCTCTGGAGAAAGTATAGTCTATGGATAGATTCTTTCGCTGGGTATTCAAATGAGCCAAAAGTAAAAACTCATATTCATATGGTAAAATAGGATAAATTTGGTAATTCCACATTTGAAGAGAATCTATCTCTGACCTAGACCAATAAGGCAACTCTTCCATCAAGTGAAAACCACTAAATCACCACCACTTGATTATTTCTTGCTAACCTTAATATAATGCATATTGTGTCTACAACTTTTTCCATAATTTGGGCTATGAATGTTTGAGTGGTTTTCAGTTTTTGGTTTTTGGTTTTTGATTTTTGGTTTTTAGTTTTTAGATTTTGGTTTTTAATTTTTTTGGTTTTTGATTTTTCAGTAGATTTTGGTTTTTCTAAAGCTTGATTGGTGATTTGTTTAGTTTCTGGTTTTTCCTATGATATTTTTAAAAAATTACTTCTAAGTTAAATTTTCTTAATAAACTTAAAATTACTACAATAATAATTCACAAAATTTCATAAGTAATACCAAATATTATGAAACAAAGTTACGCATAGATTTATTTCATAATAATTTTTCTAAAATATAAATTTTTACATATTTAACTTTTGATAAATTAGGTTTAAAGATATTTTATTAATATTAGTTATTTTCGTAATTTTTATTGGATTTTGAATGCTAAATAATTTTTTATTCTTTTGTTATTTTGTTTTTTTATATTGATGTCCCAAAATAGCAATATTTCAGCAAAAAGTAATAAAATAAAACAATCCATCGGTGGTGAAAAACTAGTAAACCATGGATTTTGGTTTTTAATTGCAAATGAATAGTTTTTTTTTTTTAAACTAGTTTCCGGGAAACTATTTGTTCAAAATCTTGATTGGATTATGAAGTAGTTTTTTGAAAAACAAAATTCAGAATCTAGTTTTAAAACTACAAACAATCAAATTCAAGGATCGTCTCATACTCTCATGTAAGAAGGCAACGCAAAAGAAGTCGAGTGGAATTGACAGAATCCACGTCGTAAATAGAAAATAAATTTTGATCACATGTTTTTTTTTTTCCTTTAAATCTAGAAAAGGTTATATGAGATGGGAAGAAGGATAGTGATTTAAAAAAAAAGGTAAGTCCACTTAGAAAGTGAATTAAAAAGGAAACTTCAGATGAGTAGACTTCCACACGAATGGCTTCTCCTACGAGTATGCCTCGTGTAAAGCAAAGTAGCAAACCATCCATTTCCCTTTTAAGAATGACCGGAGGACCACTCCGCCATGTTAATTGTTAAATTAAAAACGAGAAAAGAGAGACACTTTGTTTGTCTTTTTGACTTTTTAATTTGGCTCATAAATTAAGTTGTTCCTTATAGAGATCATTTCATACAATTTTGAAAAATTAGCATGAAAGCATGATTCATGTTCACATGTAACACGGGCCACATGTCCAAACGACGTTCATTTATAACAAAAAAAACTTTTGTAAATGAATAGTGATCACTAATCAGTATCGTTTGATAGAGCTTCCAACTTAAAAATACTACTCATATACACAAAACCATGAGTATCAGCCCAACAAAACAAAGTGAAAATTTTGGCCCAAAAACGAAGAAAAGAGAGACTCTCCAATCTCCAACGCCCAGAAGAAGCAACTTCCACGAACGTTCCTCTAATGTAGCCGTTGCCAATAATGCCAGGTCATCGCCGTACAAGGCATCTTTTGCAAAACCGTTTTTGACTCTCTCTACTGGCATAAGACACTTGTCACATTGTGTGATAAGAAATTGACTCTAACGACCACGAATGTGTGTAATCGTGAAACTTTAGAAACTGTTTATATAATCATATTCTCCAACGCGTTACAAACTCTAAATTAATTTGTCCTCCTAATAAAAATTAGATGATATTTCTTACCAATTTGACATTTGAAAACAAATCAGTAAAATCTATCTATACACTATGGTGACGAGTTTAAGATAAAAGCCATGAATTTGGAAGCAATGGAGAAAACCATTGATACAATCCTCTTAGGTGAAAACAGCGAAAAGTCTATTAGTAATTTTAAAATCACTTAAACCAGGATAATGAACATTCATTGCAACAGATATTACATAAGCAGTAGATTTATTTATTTTATCTAGAGTCTTGACCGCAGCGGAGGAGACCATGCACCCGTCTCTCTGCGATTGACTGAGACGCAACACATCTGCATAGAAGCAAACAGTTTACGAAAATAAAAAATTCCTAATTTCACAACATAGAAACGAGAAAGAAGCTATATAGCTCAGCTCACTAATTAATCCATAAAAAAAAAAAAAAAAAACGACATAATCACCTCATCATTCATCAATCTCTATGATCTGACCTTTCGCCTTGAGCTCCTCATACATGATCCTCACAGACTCCTCCTTCTCCATGACTTTCTTTTCCAATCTCAAATATGCGTAACCAAAAACCGGCAGTCCCAGTAACATGCTCACATTAAAGATACCTTACTTCTTCACAAATCCTGCTACTACACGTGCCATGATCTCGATCTTTGTCACTGCTCTTTCTCTTTGGAATACAACAACAAAAAGAAGCACATCTCCTGGTTAAATAAGAGAAAAGAGAAAGAAAAAAAAGATCATCTCAACTTCGATTTTTGCAGAGGCCCACATCCTTAAGGCCCATTTTGAAAGTTACAATAAAGTACACGTGGCAATTAGCAAGCGGGACCCATAGAATCTAATTCTGACCAATCGCGATGAAAAGAAAAAGGAACCATCATCCCCGTTGATACGTACGCCAGCAAGATTAAACCGATAAGCCTCAGAAATTCCACGTCGGCTTTACCGGATCCAATAAGACCATCGTAACCGTGCAATCTGCCTCGTCATTTAATCGTACGGTAGACGGTAGATCTCCAAACCACAGCCACAAACTCATCTCTCTCTCACAGCCAAAATTAACGGATACAAAAATCTGCACAAACCCCTCTCACTCTACCTATTAGTGTATTCTCTCTCAAGAACTGGATTGTTGACCCGGGTCGGGTTGGGGTCAAGTCGAGTAGATAATGGCGACAGTCACAACGCAAGCCCCTGCCGCTGTTTCCAGACCTTGTGCTCTGAGGACGAGGTTCCTTACCGGTTCTTCAAGTCGATTGAACCGAAGTTTATCGGTTGCACCGATCGGTTCATCCACCAATACGCCGTCGTTCAAAATTGAAGCCAAGAAAGGAGAATGGTTGCCCGGTTTAGCATCTCCTGGTTACCTCACCGGCAGGTAATATTAATATCTACACACACACACAGACAAACGTGAAACGTACGTACATTGCCATAATATATACGAACAAATTCATGTATTTCACAAATCTTGGACTTACAGAAAAATCCTTGATTTTTTTTTTTTTTTTTTTTTTGGCGGGGGGGGTGGGGGGGCTGG
>OVBJ01002664.1:0-16217 GCA_900406535.1 Noccaea bulbosa
ATATAGAAGAACCCAATGTTAAAGAACCTTAACATTTGCTTTTACTTGGTTGTCACATTAAAGAATAAAATCGTTCAACAGGTGTTTCTCACATCATTACCATTTGGCTAATTAACAGTATTTTAAGTTTCTAACTGTTTTACATAGTTTTATTAAGATAATACATGAACAATGATCCAGTCAAGAGCAACAATACAATCAAACCTTGTAAACAAAAAAAAGGCAGCACACAAAGATAGAGAGCAAAAGAAGAAGTCATTTATACACGTTTAAGAGTCTAAAAGAAAATGAAAAAGAGGACAAAACAGATGTAAACAAAATGGGTTTTTGCTATATTCACATTAATGTTTCCTTCATCCTACCAATTTGGACTCATTAGATTTCTCTCCTTTATCATCATCATCTTCATACTTTATCCTTCCCGTTTATCTTTGCTTTGTTCACATCACACGATTTACATAACCCAAAAAAAAAAAAAAAGAATTCACTTAATTATTGTTAAGAATACACGTTTTACATAATGGATTTTGGACTTAAGAAAAATAGTTTAATAAACCGGCGACAAAGTCAAGATCGTCATGGTCCCAAAATACTCATCAAACAAAGATCAGTAGAAAGAAGCGATGGAGAAGCCAAAGGTCAAGACTGTTGAAGAGGTGATTGCAGCCGGGGAAGGACTACCGGAAAGATATCTCAATAATATACCCACCGGCAACGACGAAAGATAACCTCTTAACGGTTCGGTGCCGGAGATGGATATTCCGGCCATCGATCTCAGTCTTCTCCTCTCTTCTTCTGAAGACGGTCGTGAAGAGTTGAGTATTTTTTTTTTACTGCTAATTATGTAATAATTCTATGCCTTTTTATTGTATGTTTGCAAATGTGTGTTAACTCTATGGATTTTATTGTCTAAATGCATCTTAGCCTTTGAAAATATGAAAAAGAGAATTTAGATAAGGCTGTGAGTTATTTACGACTTAATGAAAATAATCTATATTAATTTGCATATACTAAGTTAGAAATCAGAAGTACATGCTTACAATGTTGCTATGATGATATCGTCTATAAAAGAATATGTGTATTATTATCAAACCATTAATGTCAACTACTTAAATTAAACACTTACGTACGTATTCACAAATTTTCATATTTTAATGCCTGGTGCAATTCCAACTAGAGTTCGTGATACACAAATGCATCAGCATCAACAATCAAATTAGAGTTCGTGATAGATAAATGCATCTTTTTTTTTTCTTTCCTGTTTATGGTTTCAAAAATTATGTTTAAACCGTTTTATGTGAAATTATAATTTAATTTTTGTTCAGTGTAAAATATTTAATGTTTTATATAAAAATAATTTTAATTCACAAAAAAGGTTTAAAACACTTAAAAAATCTACTAATAATTGATGCAAAAACAGATGTCTCTTAACAATGTATCTCTTAACTTAAATCTATTGTTATAATAATAATGCTAAGAGACAATTTGAGTATAACCATTAATCATGCTCTAAGCTTGTGTGGCTCACTGTGGAGAGAATTTTCCTCAATTTGGGTCCCCCTCTTCTGTATCAAATTCAAAAGCTTCCCTTTGCGTGACTCTCGGCGTAAACTACAAACAACTCAGCATCTTTCTTGTAAACTTATATCAAGTTCGATTGAATGATATTCATCACGTTTAAAATTTAGGAAAACAAGTGGTTACTGAAAGTGACAATCTTGGGTGAAAAAAAAAAAGAATAGTCTTTAAAGTTCCAAAACAAAACAAAGTTATATAGCTTGCTTCTTGTTTATTCCATTAGTCCCAAAATACACATCAAACAAAGATCAGTAGAAAGAAGAGATGGAGAAGCCAAAGTTCAAGACTGTTGAAGAGGTGATTGCAGCCGGGGGAGGACTACCGGAAAGATATCTCAATACACCCACCGGCGACGACGAAGGAAAACCTCTTAACGGTTCGGTGCCGAAGATGGATATTCCAGCCATCGATCTCAGGCTTCTCCTCTCTTCTTCTGAAGACGGTCGTGAAGAGTTGAGTAAACTTCACTCGGCGCTCTCTGCATGGGGCGTCGTCCAGGTTTGAGTTTGACCCCTTTTGTTTAATTTTCCGGTGAAATCATGGAATTTGATTTCTTTAATTGAATATCCTCAGGTGATGAATCATGGACTTACAGAGGAGTTTCTTGACAAGATTTACGAGCTAACCAAGCAGTTCTTTGCTCTTCCGACCGAAGAGAAACACAAGTACGCCAGAGAGATTGGTAGTACCCAAGGATATGGAAACGACATGATTTTGTCGGATGATCAAGTTCTTGGTTGGGTCGACCGTTTGTATCTCACTACTTACCCTGAAGATCAACGAAACCTTAAATTCTGGCCTGAGATTCCAACTGAGTTCAGGTTAAAAAAAAAAATCATATTTTTCAATTTCAACAGCATCTTGGTTCATTGACTTTTGGTAATTCTGACAAATAGATTTCTCCAGGGAGACTTTACATGAATATACAATGAAGCAACAGCTAGTGATTGAGAAGTTTTTCAAGGCATTGGCTAGATCCTTGGGATTGGAAGAGAATTGTTTTCTAGATATGTGTGGAGAAAATGTTACGATGCGTACAAGATTCAACATGTATCCTCCATGTCCAAGACCAGACAAGGTTCTTGGGGTTAAACCACACGTTGATGGCTCTGCTATCACCCTTCTCTTACCGGACAAATATGTCGAAGGACTTCAGTTTTTGAAAGACGGGACATGGTATAAATCTCCGATAGTCCCTGCTGCAATTCTGATCAATGTTGGAGATCAAATCCAGGTAATCAATCATGTAGCATATATGATTTTGAAAGATTGATTGGTTTTGGATTTGACTGAATCTCTCGTGTGTGTGTTCAGATAATGAGCAATGGGATATACAAGAGTGTGGTTCATAGAGTGGTGACGAACAAAGAAAAGGAAAGGATATCTGTGGCAACGTTCTGCGTTCCCGGAAGAGACAAAGAGATCCAGCCAGCAGATGGGCTTGTGTCTGAGGCAAGACCAAGATTGTATAAAACAGTTAAGAATTATGTTAAGCTCTACCACGATTACTATCAACAGGATCGAAGACCGATTGAAGCTGCATTGATCTGAATATACTTTTTATTAGGCTAAATAGAAAGTATAGAAACGTTGTTTTGTGATAATAAGGCGGCAATCTATAAATAATAGCAATTTTGATAAATGCTTTTTCATGTCTTTTACGGTTGTGTCTTTTTGTTAAATACATTTTCGCATATATAAATAATACCAATTTGAATAAATGTTTTTTGCATGTCTTTTACGGTTGTGTCTTTTCGTTAAATACATTTTCGCATATAACCGTTTATCTATAGAGTTGTATCTTTTCGTAACACATCTTTTCGCTTATAACCAACTAACTATATAAACAGTCACATCTTTTAACAATGATGTCTATTCACTTTTATTTGTATTGTTCGGTACAATTTCATCCTTCATTTAACAACTTGTAATCTTTTTTCAGTCGCAAACCCAACCCGGAGTTGCATCTTCTCACACACTATATATATTGAATCTACTGTCTTAGTTTTCTTTCAACTTTCAAGTATCGTTGTGATTTGTGATTCGATTCGTGTCTCATCACGATTTCCCATTTTGTTGCGGAGGTGGTTTTCTCGGTTTATCACCACCATGTCCCCATTATTCTCGCGACATCGTTTTTGAATCGATCACGGTAATTCTCCTAACTTCCGTCCTGATCAAAAATTTCGCCAATCACAGCCACCATTTAGTTTGGGTCTCTGACTCTATGTATAAGGATAGAATCGTTTACTGACTCATATTTGATTTCCACAGTTCATTGATCGAGAGTGGGCAACAAATCCAGTTATTTCTTTTCTTTCTTCTTCTTAATTTCCTGTAAGTCTTTCTAATTGTCCCCAATATTTTGATATAAATTCTGGCATTCGACATATTGATTCTGAAAAAGTCTTACATTAGAAAGAATTTGGAACGAAGAAGAATGCAAATAACTTCGATTGGCATTAAACTCTACTATAAATACTACAAACACTACAACAAAAAGGATGTATTGTATCACTTAAATTGTATCACAAAACTGAGTGATACTATTTAGAATTATTTATTTGCAAATGATACAAATATACATATCTTGGCATCAATTATAAATAAATGATGTTGTTATTAACTAATTCATCAATTCAAGAAACTGATATAATTTCTATTCATTTATATCACTTAAACAAAATTGATATAATTAAATAAATTTACATCAACTAGATGATTGATGTATTTTTTTTTGTTTTTGGTTAACATCACTTATTAAGATGATATAAATTTACATCAGTTAAAATTGATACTAAATATAATTATACTAATACCATAAATGTTTAAACAATGATGATGATGAAAACGTCAATTTAATAATGCCATAATTTTATAAGGTAAGTATGAAATTCATTGTTTTTATGGTTTTGATTTTACCAAGTATATTTTTCTTATTATGTTTTTTAAATGCAGGTCAGCCGTAATTAACTTTCAGTCTATACTAGAGAACATACGTGTACAAAATAAAACCAATAAGAATTTAGATAGGGATTTTTTGTTTGTTGTGCCTATCTATGTTGCATGGAAGCGGAAACGGAAACGCAGAAATTAAACATTTCAGAAACGGGAAACACCTATTTTTGAAAATATAAGGTTGAAAACGTTTTGAAAACGTGTATATATATATATATTATATGCATAGTGAAATATGAAACATATAATTTCTATTAAAAATAATTTTCAAATCAACATAAATCTAATACATGAATATTAGATAGTTTAATTAAAGATATAAATATCAGAAAGTTGAATGTCGATTTTTCCGAAAATACTTTATAAAACCAAGACTTATGTCATCTAATAATTCAAATTAATCATTCATTTACTTAGTATTTAAATTAATCATTTACTTTTACTTTTAGTTTCATAATTATTTATTTTTATGTTTCAAAAAGTAAAAGATAAGTTTTTCGTAAAATGTTAAAATTGAAACGCAAGAAACGTGTGTTTTCAACAAGTTTCCAAACTGATATTTTTAGGAAACTGATATTTCCAAAACTGATATTTCCAAACTGATATTTCTAGTTTTCGATGAGTTTCCGAAAGGAAACGTTTCGGAAACATTTCCAAAACGGGAAACGCACCTTGAGTCGAGTTTCCATGCAACATATATGCCAATGTCGTGAAGCGTGAACGTATAGAATTTTCCTAGGTTTTGATTTTGGCGGTAAAACTTGGTTTTTGCATTTAGTCTCGTAGAAAGTCGACGTAATTTTTTCACACCGTGCGGTACACCCACACGTGAAGCAAATATAACTACGTATCCTGTTTTTTTGATGAAACTATGTTTATTTTAAAGACTTTAACAGAAACTTAAATATTTAAAATTCAAACAGACTTTATTAATTTTAAATTCTTAAAAGTCCTAAAATCACTTCTTAAAATATTAACCACCATTTTTAATATATTTTATTTTTCTGCTTGGACAGATATTTTTGAAAGCCATCAAAATATGACTTTTATTTTATTTTAAGTCATGTCCATTTATAAAATTAAAACATACAGCTTAAAGTCCTCATCAAACAATTCTTAAATATAGTTTTGAATAAAATTATAACATAAAAGGTGTGAATGGTAGACTAAAATATTTCGTCTTGGAGGAAAAAAATAGAAAAACAAATAACCCTATCATGAGCATTATTGAATATAATTTTATCTATTACTTTTTCACTTGATTCGCGAATAATAGAGTAAGTGAGAGTAAAAAAAAAAATTCACTTGCTTTTTTACTCTAACATATCCAGTTAGAACCAGAGTCATATTAAAAGTAGCAATGCATTTTGTTGTTGTACAACTACGGTGGTGTGTGGTTAAATCATAAGTGAGTAATGGTGTAATTACTCCTGTTCCCGAGTATTGTGATCGCTCGTTAAGGAATTTAAGTATTATCTTCTCTCTTACGATTACGTAAATTACCTTGACGAATTCATTTTTAGGTTATGTGAGCAGGCGAGGCCACGTAAGAACAAGGGAAGATCAAAAGTGACATTGATCCATACGTTATTTACCATTGCGTTTTGAGGCCCGTCATATCGTTATTAAATCTTGGCAGCATTTATTCTGTTTCTAATTTATTTTCCATTTTCGGGTTTTTTATTATATGAAGTTTTTTTTTTTTTAACATAAAGATGTGCTTGTTTTCCCTAAAGATATGAAAGCTGTTTGGGAGATAACTAAAGCCGTGAAGAAATATTATAGCTTAGAGGACCAGCATCAGCATAAATACAATGTTTTTAAAAACCGTTAACGAACCGGAACTATTTTGGGTCGTGGATTAATATAGTTCGACCGGGTTCAACCAAGGTCGATGATATTTTTAAAATAATAGTTTTAGTTTTATATATATATTTTTATTTAATATATTATGATATTTGAATAGTATTAAATATATGAATAGCTTCTAAATATCAAATTAATAAATCATTTCAAAATAATAATATTTGAAAATATTAAAATTAAAAACTGAAAAGTAATAAGTACTGAAGAAAATCAAAAATTGCATTTTTTTGTTTTTATGAAATTTCAAATTTGTTAATCATCTAGAAACAAAGTTATTTACAGCAGATAATAAAGAATAATTGAAACGTGAAACCAACAAAGAAAGAAAGTATGGATTAGACTGATCCGCGAAGAGCAAACCATCTCCTAAGCAAGCCTTCCAGATTGTGGGGCAAAGTATAACGCAGTGACACAATTCTATTGCACATTGCTTTGTCTATAAGGCGTATCATGGCTGGGATAGTGACAATACTACTCCCGTGACATCGCGCATTGCGCTCCTTCCAAATGTGATAAATCGAAGTCTGGAATAAGAGACACAGCAGAATCGAGTCCATGACATACAAATCAGCGGAGCTGAGGAAGGCAAGAGTTTCCTCCCAATCAGGAGTAGCTGAACCCCGCAACAGGTTACCCTCTAGATCCAGCCAGACTGTGTAAGAGTAGGGACAGGCGAAAAACAAGTGGTCTCTGGTCTCATTCCTTTTGCCACAGAGAAGACAAGATTGGTCGAGCCCCCAAGCGCGCATTCAATCACCCGTTGACAACCTGTTCCTCACCGCGAGCCACACTATTAATGAACACCTCAGAAATGCTTGTGCAAACCAAATAACCTTTCTCCAATGGACCGTACATTAACGTTTGCGTATCTGCTCCCAGGTGTGGTAGGACGAGAATTTGTCCCTATACTCTCCCTCTTTCTGCTTCCAGAGGGCAACATCATTCCCCAAATCTTCTCGGGGCACTGGACTGGCTCTGATCTTTGTAGCTAGTCCTATAGGTAATAGACCTCTCTGCCGATGCAACCACCAGCCATCCTCAGTAGCAGCTTCAGCCACAAGAGCCAGGCGATGAAGCCCAAAAAGACGAGTACCAGAGTCACCGAGAACGTCCAACAGTTGACCTTACTGAAGCCAATCATCATACCAAAAGAAAGCAGTCCTGCCATCTCGAATCTCAAATCTGATAAAAGAGTATGCTATGGGACGTAGCTTGAGCAATTTGCGCTAGACCCATGAGCCACTAAAGCCCTCCTTGACCGCCCAAAAAGATCCATTTTTCAGTAGGTTACATTTCACCTAAGCCACCCATAAAGAACCAGAGGAGGAGAATAGCCGCCATATATATGAGGCTTAAAGCAAAAACAAGGGACGAATCTCGGAAGCTCCTCACACCTAAACCTCCTTCCGCCTTCGGAGTGCACAAGTCAGCCCAAGAAACTTTCGCCTTATGTGTGTTATTAGGCGTTCCAGACCATAAAAAGGCGCTGCACATACTTTCAATTGTGTCGAGACAATTCCTGGGAAGGATGAACGCTGAACTCCAAAAGTTTACTGTGCTGGCAATGACCGACTTAATAAGTTGTAAAAGACCGGCAAAAGAGAGGATCTTATGAGACAAAGAGACAAATCGAGTTCGGATTTTATCAATCAGGGGCTCGTAATCCAGGGCTGTTAAAGTCTTGGTAGTGAGAGAAAACCCGAGATACCGAATCGGCAGTGTGCCCACAGCTAAGCCCACCTCTTCAGCTGCAGTAACAAGATCAGAAGCACCACGGCCAGCTGCAAATATGGAGGATTTAGTATTATTGACATAGAGCCCAGATATCCCTGCAAATCTGATCATCACTCCAAGAACACCGGTGAGGGAACTAGTTAAACCAATAAGAAACCCGTTCAATACTCTCAAAGTAGGCCTGGGCATAAAACCGACCCTACGGACCCGACCCGGAACCGACCCGAAAAACCGATTCCGGATAGTATTCGTTTAGGCCTAAATCACCTGTTGGTTATTTTTCTTCTATACCTACGGTTCTCGGGTCGGTTCCTGTTATTACCCGTTTACCCGTGGGTACCCATTTAGATCCGACTTGTCTCTTTTGTTCCGTAACTTTGAAACTTATGTCTTGTTTTTTCTTTTGTTTTTGTCTCTTTGGTGTTTTAAACCTTGAATATGCTTGAATATTTGGAAGCTCAAAATTCAAACTTGTGTTGTGTGGTTCTGTCATATTAAAATCTAATGAAGTTTATTTAGATTTTTATGGTTCAAAAGTGAGAAATTCGGGTAAAATCAGATTAAAACGGGTACAAACGGGTAAAAAACCTGAAAATACCCAAATCCGATTGATATCCAAAATTTTCGGATATTTCACAGTTATTTACAAGCGAGAACCGTTAGACCCGGAACCGTTAAGAGCCGATCCGAAACCGACCTGAAATTGTATCGATTCCTATTTGGATAAATAATTCAAATATCTGTTAGACCCGGACCCGTCAGACCCGACCCGGAACCGACCCGAGTACCCATTATGCCCACCTCTATTGACTCAAAGTTTGAGACTTCCCACCTGCTAATTTTTTTTTTTTTTTTTTTTTTTTTNTAGTTTCTTTTCAATAGTTCCTCATTTTAATGTCACTTCTTTATTTATGTACTATTGGATTATTATTACCGGGTATGCAATTAAAGAGGGAATTTGCATTTTTTAAAGGATTGTTGGTTAAAATGTCTCAGTATATTCCGAATTCATCCATTATTTGATTTTGGTTTTTGGTTTTATGCTTGGTATAAAATATGTAAGTTTCACTGTGTTAGCAACAAAACCACGTTAATTTAATAATATTCAACATGTGATAAACACAGATCTTACAGTTGTAGCTGAATTAAGTTAGAAAATATAGTACATTACAAGATTTAAATTATTGATTATATCACATAGATATGAGACATATATGACCATTAACACTCTGACGACGTAGTAGTGGGCTCATGTGGTTAATGTCACTTGTCATGAAACATGACGAGACTTCGGAAAGTAGAGACATCACATGGCAAGACGATCTTGTTCCGGTAAGCCTCCGCGTACCCGAACTCCTCCGCCGCCTTTTCTAGAAGCTTCTGGAAAGAAGGGCTCTTCAGAAACCTTGTAGGGACAACGAATCTCTCCAAATTCTTCTTCGCACCAACGTAAACCACGAAATGCCCTTTCGGTGTTCTTGAGGATGAGGATGATGTCCTGATCTCTCCAGCTTCTTCTTCTTCTTCTTCTTGGTGGAAATGCATGTCATTGACCTTGTTAGGCATAGTTATATATCTTCTTATATATATAATGTCGTATTTGTGTTGGGTGTGAGTCATATATAGGACATTAACGGATTTTGTGGGGATCTTTGTGTTTCCACTTCGCTTTGGAAGTGGCTACTTATATATACTTGTACATACTCTCTCTTTTCTTTCTTTTTTTACTGTAATTTTTTTTTTACTGTAATTTTTTTGTTACTGTAAGGCTTGGGGATGCGTGCCATCTGATACATTCACGTAATTTTCATATATATACTTTCAATTGGTAACACAATACCGTAATAATTGTTTTACAAAAAGAATAGCGTTAAGAAATGACAATCCAATTGGTGTTGGAACCGAAAAGTCTATACTCTCCAAAAGTCTTTTTGTCGAATCTGTAGAGTCTGCATAGTTTTTCGAGTTAGTAGATCTGCATATATTTAGAGTCAATTCTATTCATGTGGGGATTGTTGGAACTGGAATTTAACAAGCTTATGGGCTGAGTTAATTTAGAACAAGTGTGAAAAGAAATTGGCTTTGGACTCATAAGATTAATGAGAAAATAGAAAATAATTGATAAATCTAAATTAAAAATCTAAGTTAATTTAGATTGAGTCAAAATTAAATGTGGAATAACTCCATATCTCTTTCCGTTTCAAAAGAGAAAAATATCTCTGTGATATTCCTTTTTTCTATGACGGGCTAAGCGATATTCCTTTTTCTATCACGGTCAAAACTTTTTAGCTTGGAGACCAAGTCTCTTCTCTACTATAAATAAAGGTCTAGCCTCCTTTCATTATTCACAAAATAATTCACTCACATATCTTTTCTCCAGCAAATCTCCTACATCTATTCTCTTATTCTCTAAACGTAAGTGTCCCGAGAGTATAGCGTAGAATAATAGTTCGCAGATTCTATAGTCGAGTGTCGCGACTATAGTCTCACGTAGTTGTATCTTGGGATTCTCAATCTCATCAAACCGCAACACTGCGGGAGATTTATTGAGTTAAGGAAAGAGATCAAATCTCGCCTCTATGTATTCGTTTTTTTCCTTAAAGGTTTTTCAATCGCTTTATTACTATATAATATCTATAATATAAGATTTGCATTCGTATTTTTTCGATCTGGATTTTTGCGGTCTTACAGTCTTAAAACAATAAATCCGATACCTGCTTATCGCTTGAATCGGATTGAAAAATTGTGAAATTCACAATTTTTCTTATATGATATTATAAAACGGTTTTATAAAACGTTTTTAGATCTAAATTTTCTGCGAATGCTTTCTAGCTATTCAGCAGAAAGTTTCGATCTCAAAAAAGACGAATATCATTACTTGATAAAACGATTTACGCAACAGCTTATAGCAGGTTCGCGAAACTTTCTTTCAAATCGATCATATCTGATCTCTGATCTAATATAACGTTTAAGAGCATGTCTCTGTGAACTTAGCGAGTTATTTTTAATCGCTTACACCACATCTGTTATCAATACTAACAAAATTTGTCTCTTGTGAAACAGATCCAGAATGTCTGGCGGTGCTAACAACACAAGCATTGGGGGTGGAAGTCTACCTACTGGTAACGGAAATGTGCAGACAAACCCAACAGGAAATGTTGAATCACTCGCTGCCCCCAACTCTGCCTAGCAACATAAGCGCAGGGCTTACGCCTGACAAATTCGATGACACGAATTTCATACAGTGGCAACAGAAGATGCACTTCTTTCTGACCACGGTGAATTTGGCAAGGTATCTCGTTGAGACAAAACCTGAGCTGCCTTCAGATGAAAATCCAGATGCTCGTGCTGTCTTGACAGTGGAAAACTGGACGCAAGGAAATTTCCTGTGCAAAGGCTACATTCAAAATCGCCTAGAAAACCAACTGTACCATGTTTACAGTGAGGTCAAAACGTCCAAAGAGTTGTGCGATGCCTTGGATAAGAAGTACAAGTCGTTCAATGTGGGTTCAGGAAAATTCGCTGCGGCGAAATTTCTTAACTTCGTCATGGTGGATTCAAACCCATTATGGACCAAGTGCATGACCTGCAGATGATACTCCAAGAGATATCAGATGAAGGAATGAAGATCTGTGAGACTTTCACAGTGAATTGTTTCATCGAGAAGCTACCCCCTGGCTGGGCAGACTTCAAGAACTATCTTGCATTCAAACAAAAGCCTCTGACTTTGTCTAACTTGACTTCTAGGCTGCAGAATGAGTCACTGAAGCGTGAAAAAGTTGAAACAGTTCAAACTCATGATGTGAATGTGGCCGAATATCGCAACAAACCAAAAGGCAGGCCAAACCCTAACAAGGGTGCGCTGAACAAGGTTGCTAATCAGGCTTCCACAGGCTTTAAAAGACAAGCACAAGCTCCCCAATTCACAAAGAAGAAGTTCTCAGGGAAGTGTAACCACTGCGGCAAGGTTGGGCATCGCGGAGCCGATTGTCGCAGCAAGGCTAAGGAAAAGAACCAAGCCAACCTGATTGAGTCTGACATGGTGGCTGTTGTTACAGAAGCTAACATGGTTGAAGAAAATCTGATGCTATGGTGGTATGACATTGGTGCTACCATACACATCTGCATTGACAGAGAGATGTTTAGCACTTACCAGAAAAGCAAGAGAGATGATCGTCTGCTGATGGGAAATGTGTCCCACTCCAAGATTTAAGTCACTGGAAAGGTGATCCTTAAGATGACATCAAGAAGAGAACTCACACTCAACAATGTGAAGCATGATCCAGACATGAGGAAGAATCTGATTTTGGGCACTCTGATGAGCAAGCATGGATTTGCCATCAACTTCGAGTCTGACCAGCTGATTCTCAGGAAGCATGGTGTTTTTATTGGAAAAGGTTTTGTTAAGGATGGACTGGTTAAGATGTGTGTATCTCCAGTCCAGAGAAAAATTGATGTACCTGTTTCCAATGATTTGATTAATAAGAAACCAGTTGCTTATTTGGTTGAGACTTCTAATATTTGGCATGAACGATTAGGACATGTAAATTATAAGTCTATTGAAAGACTGATGAATTTGAACCTAATTCTGAAATGCAAAATAAACAAAGACAAATGTGAAGTGTGCGTACAAGCAAAACTCACTAAAATACCATCTCCTCATGTCGAAAGAACAACTAAACCTCTAGTGGTATTTAAAAAGTAGAGAATAATTGATAAAACTACTAAATTAATTTAGATTGAGTCAAAACTAAATATGAAATAACTTCATATCTTTTTCCGTTTCAAAAGAGGAAAATATTCTTATGATATTTTTTTTTTCTATGACGGTCTAAACAATATTTTTTTTTCTATGACGGTCAAAGCTTTTTAGCTTGGAGACCAAGTTTTTTCTCTACTATAAATAAAGGCCTTGCCTCTTCTCATTATTCACAAAATAATTTACTTACATATCTTCTCTCCAGCAAATCTCATACATTTATTCTCTTTTCTCTAAACGTAAGTGTCTCGAGAGTATAGCGTAGAATAATAGTTTGTAGATACTATAGTCGAATGTCGCGACTATAGTCTCACATAGTTGTATCTTGGGACTCTCAATCTTATCAAACCACCACATTGCAGGAGGTTTATTGAGTTAAGAAAAGAGATCAAATCTCGCCTCTACATATACGTCTATTTCCTTAAAAGCTTTTCCGTTTTATTACTATATAATATCTATAATATAAGATTTTCATTCATATTTTTCGATCTGGATTTTCGCGTTTTTTAGTAATTATTAGAGATGATGACGGTACGGTTAAAATTGGTGGTTCTACTTGTCTTTGTCGTCATTTTATTATCGTCTCACTAAAAAATTAAACATGAGACAGTGTATGTTGTGCCACAACGACATAATATTATCAATCAAAACCATAATCTAGATCTACGTAGTGTTAAGTGTTTTTTTTAAGGATAAGGTAATGTAAATATATAGAGCGTGTGCATACAAATACAAGTACATACGGGTATAAATTCTTTAATTGTTGCAGGTGATAAGGAACTTGAGATAATATCTATATATGTCAATATGTGTAATGAGTTTGAATATAATATCGTATAGCTAGCTAGCTAGCTAGGTCCTAACGATGATTGTGGGCGGAATAATGGACTTAGTGAGAGTCGATGACTTTAATTTTTCTAACCAATCCTAAGGGACTTACGTATGCATGAGAGAGAGAGAGAGAGAGAGAGAATGTGTGGTTAATATAAAATGGGTCATGGATTGAGCTACGATTCAGTGACTGAGGAAAAGCACATGGTTTCTGCTACTGCTCTAGAAGATGATCATTCGCTCCATACGTCTTCATTCTCTTAATTTCTATTATCCGAAGGTTTTTTTCATTTCTTCATATACGCCAAAAAAGTGACCGTTTGAGGCAAAAACAAAAAAGAGTTATCGTTATTTTGAGGCTTTGCAAATTGCAATATTAGTCATGGTTTAATATAGTTAACCGTTCTTATCAAATATTAGTCCCCCCAAATCTAAATCTTCATTTTAAAAATAAATAATATAAATATTCATTACCATCAAAATATACAAATCGAGATAGTATAACCAACATTTGATATTGCTTTAATGCCTTCTAAATCTTTATTGCTATCAAAATATGCATATAAATCATGTAACACACACTGTAACTGAATCTAAATATTTATTTTAGGAATTTCATGGCTAAGTCGAACTCGACCGGGCTAAACCCGAAAACTCCTCTAGCCGGGAATGCCCGATTTTGTGTGTTTATATTTCCAGGTCTATTACATTCTTGAACCCGATAATTTTCAAAGATGTGCAGAATCGCTTGAACCCTAATTGACATGTCTATTACATTATCATGTATATTAGTATACAAATGAAGTTAAATTCATTTGAATTCTTTAATTGCGTACCGGGTAATAATAATCTCTTTAAACAAAAAGAAAAGTCACATTCAGATGGGAAATTATATTGGAAAATCAAATAAATAAATTATAACACTTAACTATATGTATATGTGTGGAAAGATGGATATAGTAGGCATGAAGAGGGTTATGGACGGTATAGATCTGAGATGAAGCGACCATACTGTTTTGGATTGTAAAAATTTATTTCTACGTCCTTCCCTTCCGTTTTTGTACGGAGTCTGTTATACATACGGTTTCAATTTTGATATGATATATATGAATTTTGTTATTGTATGTTGATAATGATATGACTTTTTTTATTGGGCCAAAATTTGTTATGGTTGATATGTCAGATGTGTTTCGATTTTCGAACATAATTCGAGTTACTAAAACTTTATGTTTAAAAAAAAGGGTCAATTAGCTATCTAACCATATTGGACATTGAAATAGAGAATATATAGCCATTACAAGATTAATATAGAGTGACTAACCAAAACCAAAATTTCTGGTCAAAATTAACCTTGAATCTATATTCTATTCTACATGATAAAAACAGAATAGTATTGCTTAATCCAAAAATTACATCTTTTTTCATTGAAATTGAAACATTGTTCTCCAAAATTATAATTATAGGTGACTGGAAAGAGTTTCCGCGAGAGATGATGTAATCTTTCGGGAGAAAATAAACGGCAGAGACGCCATATCCGAAGAGAAAAGCAGTTTCATGAAACATGAACCCATTTTAATGTGATGCTTATTGTTCAGATGAAATATATTCGCAAATTATTGTTAAAGTAACGAGATTTATTTTTTGTTTAAGCTCATATATGCTGTTCCATTTGCTCATATTTTTATTTACACTTTGAAATTTGATGAGATCGATGCAAGAGAGAGAGAGACAGAGATGAACAAAAACATAAAACAGATGGAGGGCAATTTTGTCAATATTATAGGTTACACGGTGTGTACTCTAATCTATTATCTAATATGGTCAGTTTGTTAACTTATGATTTTTATATGGATACTGAAGCTAATTTCCCTAAAAAAAAAGGTTTTGAAATTTTACCAAAAAAACAAAAAAAAAGGGTTTTGAAGCTGATAGCGCGCTGAGGTTAATATATATCAGTATACATATCACTATTGTGTAAAAAGAAAAAGAAACACATAACATAACATAGTTTGCTGTATGACCGGTGCGAATAACTAAAGCAATGAGCCAAATAAAAACGATGTAAATGGTATGAAAAAAACATTGGACATTCGGGAAATCTCTAAATGTTCGACATCATCAAAGCCACTACAAGAAAAGTTGGTATTCTAGACTTGAGACTATATGATAGCCTTTTAAAAATGCAAAGGAACAAAAAATATGCGGGAAGCTAAAATTACAGATTTCCACCAACGATTAGCAAAATTCACGCCATATCAAAACTATTTTCTCCACACTTAGCCAAAAAAACATATGTAAATGTCGAATACAAAAAAGAAAAAAAAAAAGAATATTTTCTCTGACAAAAATAGGGAGCGAGGTCTGAACAGCTCACCGCTACCACAAAACCCTTTCGTCGGACACATTCTCAACCTCGTTCGATGGCGACTATCTCTACCCTAAGCCAACATAGATCGACGTCTTCTTAATTTTTTTTTTTTTTTTTTTTTTT
>OVBJ01002665.1:0-16209 GCA_900406535.1 Noccaea bulbosa
TTTTTGTATTAATGTCATACAAAATATATATATATAATTTAAAAATATATTTAAATATAGTAAAATTTATACCCCGATTAATCTCCGATTTATCACCGATTTTTGAAAAATCGCTAATCGGTGACCGGCCGACTGAATAGCGATTAACGAAATTTTGAACACAGAATGTAATGGTCTCACTTCACTTCACACAACTATTTATCCCTTAGACATTTGTCTTGTCTCCCACTCCCACTCACTTTTATATCATAATCATCTACAAGCATGATTCACCTTCTTGAAACAATTTTCCAAAAATAAAAAAAGAAAAATATAATTTTCCCACTTCATACACAAGTTTGAAATTGATAGACACTACTAATCTTGTCATTTAGAAAGTGGTAGAGAAGAATATTAAGTATTTGGTGGGCTGGAGTTTGAGTCGAAGAATCAAATCAGAGGGGTAAAACAGGGAAACAGCATCTTCAAATCTGATTGGTTTGAAAAGACCCAAAGGCGTCAAAGTCCATTTACTAATTCTGAGTTTGCCGAACGCACTGAAAGCCCAAAGATAAAAAGTATTTCTTCCTCAATGTAATTATGATTCACACTAAGATCCGATGGAGCGGATCAGATGATAAAACAAATGATTGTGATTAAAGGATCCGACGGTATGGAGATGGCGAGTGCACAGTGAATTAAAGGAGGCACGCGTAGAGGAACATATACACGTGGCAAGTGCAAGTGGGGGCAACGGCTTGATGACGCGCGTGGAGGGGAGTGGTTTGCTTTAAACGCGTGAACTAAATTTAGTTCCACTTGAATGGGCTTGGCTTGAGCCAGAGAGTATATTTACACTCTCTCTCACTCTCAATCTCATCCCATCATCTTTGTTTTTTTTACTGTTGTCTTGAGGTGATACGCAGAAAATAAATAAATTATGTTACTGAAAGAACAAATGTGCAATGACAAGTTTCAAAAAGAAAGAATGCGCACTAGTAAAATACTAAACATGCACTCAAAAATAACTTACGGGACTACGGGTTATGTGTTTGTGTATTGATGTATTTATGTATAACCAACTAGTTTTTAATATAAAAATTTGGTAAGGTAAATAATTATTCTGTTATTTCATAAATCCGCATATTCCCAAACAAAAATCATACTCCAACAATGCAGAAAGAGATTTCACTAAATTTTCAAAGAATGCAGAAAGAGATAACAAAAGCAAAAGATAAGTTTTTAATTATAGAAGTCCAAATGATGGAATCATAGAGAAGCAGGTAAAAAGGAAAAAAAAAAAAAAAAAAAAAAAAAGGNAAAAGAGAGAGAGAAGAAAAAGCTTCCTGCTTTTAAGCGCTCTCCCTCTTTATAATTCTCTCTCATCTGAGCACACTTATAACAAAGGCGGCCGCAATTAAAACAGAGTTTAAGTAGTCTTCGTTATTACAGTGCTCTCCTACTGAGTACTCTCACTCACCATCGTAACAGAAACAGAGCTCTTCATTCTATCTCTCTCTTCCCAACAATCTTTTTGATCAGTCTTTCTCTGTGGCTCTCTTTTCTCGTTTTACGACACTCGGCTTTGCTTTTGGGATTGGAGACCGTGACAGAGGTAAATAGTCTTTGTGCTTCTTCTCTTCTCTCTTCTCTGACGAAAAGGAAAAAGGAAGACGATCTTTCAAAAGATTCCATATTTTCAAACCAAGATAAATCAAATTCTTTTAACTTTTCCAAAAAAAAATTGTTTCTTTACCCTACAGATATCGACCGCTAATGTCGGGTGAGAAGCAAGCGGAGGAGGCAATAGTGGTCTCCGGCGTCGGTGAGACGGATGATGACGTGTCCGGTAGAAAAGTGGAGACTGCGGAGGTTATTGACGGCGTCGGCGATGGATTTAGTGTGAAGAGCTTCCTCTGGCATGGCGGGTCCGCTTGGGACGCATGGTTTAGCTGCGCATCCAATCAAGTAAGGATAACAGATAAACTTTCAATCAACAAACAAAGGTTCTTTATTATAATAAGACCAAATTGCTCTTTTTCGCTTAAGCTTACTCAATCTTTCTTGTTCAAAAGTTTATTTCTTTTTCAAATAACATTTTTTAAATAAATTAGGGGGAAACTAATGATTGTACCCCAACCCCACTGATTTCAGATAATCACACTAGCATGTATTTGAAGAGAATTGTATTTCATTGTTAACCATAACTACTTTTTATTTTATTTTAATTTTGATCAAACAAGCGTAGCTAATTTATAGTTAATTTCTACTCATTTAAATTTCATTTTTAATAATTCTGCAGGTGGCACAAGTACTGTTGACACTGCCGTACTCGTTCTCGCAGTTGGGGATGTTATCAGGAATACTGCTTCAAATATTCTATGGATTAATGGGATCTTGGACTGCTTACCTCATTAGTGTTCTTTACGTCGAGTATCGAGCCCGAATGGAGAAACAAGAGGCTAAATCCTTCAAAAACCACGTTATTCAAGTAACTTTTCCAATTCTTTGTTTTCAAAGTTAAATATTTAATTTCCAAGCTTTTTAATTGATTATTTTTGTGCGTGTGTGAATATAAACATGTAAATGGAAGTGGTTTGAAGTGCTTGATGGGCTGCTGGGTCCGTACTGGAAAGCAGCGGGGCTCGCATTTAATTGCACCTTCTTGTTATTCGGATCAGTCATCCAGCTCATCGCTTGTGCTAGGTTCTTTTATTTCCTTTTTTCCACTTTTTCAATTATATAATTTCCGTGCAAAAATTAGAACCTTAGTATCGGTAATGATGATGTATTAATACATCATGTGCACGGTGGTGTGGTGCAGCAATATATACTACATAAATGATAGGTTAGACAAGAGGACATGGACTTATATATTTGGTGCTTGTTGTGCCACGACCGTTTTCATACCATCTTTCCACAATTACCGTATTTGGTCTTTCCTCGGCCTTGGCATGACCACCTACACCGCCTGGTACCTCACAATCGCCGCATTTCTCCATGGCCAGGTACGTGACGTCACAGTCAAATTGTTTCCAATTTGGAATGCGTTTTTTATTTATCTGATGCATTATACGGTAACATTTTTGCAGATTATTCTTATAATTATAGATACGACAGTTGCAAACGTAAATTTAATGAAACAGTTGTCGCTTAATTAAACCGCTTGTGTTGTGATTTCCTAGGCGGAGGGTGTGAAACATTCCGGTCCGACCAAACTTGTGTTGTACTTTACCGGAGCCACCAACATCCTCTATACCTTCGGTGGACACGCTGTCACTGTGTAAGTCTTCTTATATTTTCTCGACCATTTTCAATTCATTGTGTGAGTCACAACAATTACAAACAAAAAAAGGGTTTATGATTATGAATACTGAACAGTGGTGCATTCGGAACAATTATTTGTATAATGCGTTTCTGTTTGCACCCGTAGAACTTGTTTTGTTGCAAAAATTTAGATCAGTCTTAATAGTTTTGATTAAAAAGGTGTTTCCTCTGAAGATCATGTTTCTTCTTTTAAAAATACTCTTCTCTTTTAGCTAGCTTCTATATATGCAGCTTTTGCCGGTTACTTTAGGTTCTGTCCGAGACGCACAAACAGACAAAATCATTATTACGAAGCCCAATATATAATGACAAATTTACCGGAAAAATCTTATTTACCTTTGTAACATTCTATTTATTTTCATTTATATTTTCAGAACCTTTTAACACACAGTCACACACTATCTAATGAGCTAAAACTTTGCACCTTTTTTTTTTATCACACGATATATATCTTTGAAAGTACGTAAGGTATAATCACACTGGTCTCGGACCCATAGATCCAATGTAAAATCAAGACTTTTATGCATGTTCTTCCCTTTTCTATTTATTTAAAAAAATAAAAATAAGCATGCAGGGAAATAATGCATGCGATGTGGAAACCAAGAAAGTTTAAGAGCATCTACTTGATGGCGACACTGTACGTCTTCACGTTAACGCTTCCGTCAGCCTCCGCCGTGTATTGGGCTTTCGGCGACCAACTTCTCAACCACTCAAACGCTTTCTCTCTCCTCCCTAAGACGCGTTTCCGTGATGCCGCCGTTATCCTCATGCTCATCCATCAGGTTCCTATCTTAACTTTAATATGTTACTATACAGGATGTCTCACAATAATTCCACTGTGCATTAATGATTGGTCCAATTCCATGCCATTAATTTATACCGGTACACACTACACACTAAGAACATTTATCCTCTCTTTTTTTCTTTCGCAATGAAATTTAATACTCCAAAATGTGTTACGCGTTTAATCAGACCCTTTAAGCACTTTACAAAACAACGCCAGTTTCAAATTATTAACTAATGCAAAAGTAGTCATCTAATCGATTTATAACTAAATTGTAAACTTTTAGACAACTGATTTCTATTTTATTTCTCTTTTGGGATTAACAGTTTATAACGTTCGGATTTGCGTGTACGCCGTTGTACTTCGTATGGGAAAAAGCAATCGGAATGCACCAAACAAAAAGTGTATGTCTAAGAGCGATCGTGAGGCTACCGGTGGTGGTTCCGATATGGTTTTTAGCCATAATATTCCCGTTTTTTGGTCCCATAAACTCTGCGGTTGGAGCGTTACTCGTTAGCTTCACTGTCTACATCATTCCCGCCTTAGCCCACATGCTCACCTATCGCACCGCCTCTGCCCGTCGGGTACGTACTTAGCTACATTCCTCTCTCTGTCACATTAATATTCCTTGTCTATATATGATCTGATAGATAGTTTTGAAGATCAAGTATTCGATGAGCTGAAAAATTATTGGAGGAGAGAGATAACATAGGTTGAGTTTATATTCGATGAGCTGGCTTTATACTTTTGCATTTAATCCCAAATCAATGGGTGGGTCCATCGTATATAATATTACGTGACCGTTATTACCTTTTAACTAGTCTAGAATTTTTATAACATACATCTTTTTCTGTATATGATTAGTTCAGTTCACGTATATATTGATTTGTTCCTTTTTCTGTATACATGATGACGTGGCAGAACGCGGCCGAGAAACCGCCGTTCTTTTTGCCTAGCTGGACCGGAGTTTACGTGATAAACGCGTTCGTGGTGGTCTGGGTCTTAGTTCTCGGGTTCGGGTTTGGCGGATGGGCCAGCATGACCAACTTCATCAGGCAGATTGACACTTTCGGCCTCTTCGCCAAATGTTACCAATGCAAACCGCCGCTTCCTCCTCCTGCTCCGGTCGCCGGTGCTCACCATCGCCGTTAAACTAAGCCGTCGCCAGTGACGTATGAAAGTGTGAATCGTTTTTCTTCCTAATGTATAAAAAGAAAGCATCTATATTTCCACGAATTAATTATGGTTACAGAAATTTGAAATTGCGTTGGAATCACACGTGATTAGGGAGGGTGCGGGTGTCTTTTCGTGTTTGTCACGTGACATTCTTCAGGTTTATGACAGCCTGTATCTTCTTAACTACCTAACTGGTAGAAAACAATTGGATACGGACAAAATGTTTATCATTTTAATCAATCAGCCCAACTGTCATACTTGACTCCCAGGACAATAATATAAGATGTTTTGTAGTTCCTCCGAATTTGAAATTTCTTATCCTTAAAACAAAAAACAAAACTGATTTGATAATGAATTCTGCAATCATTCCTCTAATTTTCGCTAAAGATTTGCCATTTGCAAAGAATATAAAGAGTCATTTGATAAGGCCCAATATAGACGCAACCAAATTAGTGGGCCTTTTAATGTTAAAATTTCAAATCTTTGCAAGCGATTTTGGGAATTTTTAGGGATAACAAAGTCTTGCGAAATGTGTAAAAGCTTCAAGTTTCTGTGCTTTTCTTCTTATTTTATACTTAGATATATATTTACTTATTCTTATTTACAACAAGTTATCTACAGAGGGCGTGTGTGTGTGAGATAAACAGAACAATTACAAAAAATTGCCTATGATGATGATGCAGAACCAATTTCACAGATAATGCAGTGATCTGAAACCAATCTCCACATGGCGCTTCCTTGTTCAATCTCAAATTTCCTGCTAAATTTATTCCAAAGATGCAACCCAAAGCTTCTCCTCTGCATCTGAAGAAGCTTGACCTTCACCCATTTCGAATCTCTCTCTGTCTTAGCCACTTTGAACAACTTCTCTATCTCGATCCAATTCACAGGATAGAAAGCAGACGGTCTCATGACGGTGAAGTTAAACCCACCCGATCCTTCCACGGCCTTAACCACTCGAGAGACCAGGTAGGGTCCGTTGTGTCCCCATATGTTTCCATCGAAAGTGTTAGCGAACTCTTCGATGAATTTGAGTAAGAGAGGATGTTTCTTGTCGAATATTAGCACCGCGTTGTTCAGTCTCGTCCAGTTTGTCGATGAAGGATCAAGAGTTTGAGCTCCGATCACGTTCTTAAGCCATTTGAAGCTTTTAAGAACGATCATGTCTGTGTCTAAGTAAACACCTCCGTATCTGTACAAGTAAGCAAGCCTCATGAGGTTTGATAGATTCTGAGCTAAAGATATCTTTCCGGGATCTCTTTTCCCGGTCTTTATTTCCTCAAGCCACGACTCTCCGGCGGTTCCTTTGAGTAGGAAAGGCAGATCCGGCGTGACTGCAAGAACTTTGTAGCCACGATCAAGAAACGGCTTCAAGGTTGTGTAACCTTGAGGAGAGTCCATGGTTGATGATAGGATCATCAAGCAGCCTTGAGGATGAGAGTTGAAGACACTTTCAATAGCTAAAACCTCTCTCTTCCCGAAGAACTCTGCTGGTGATATCCATGTCATGACGAAGTTGACTTCACAATATCCATCACCGATAAACTCGATTACCCTTTTTTGAAACTTGTCTGACAAGTTATTTCCACTGAAATCCTCAATGACTTGGAGCTTGTTGTTTATTGTGATGTTCTTGTTAGGGGAAGTCATCATCGCTTGTGTCTCCTTTTTGGTTGGATAATTACTTTTACTTTTCTCCTCATAGCTCAGAGGCAAGTTTGGAATCACTCTCTTGATCTCTATCTTCACCTCTGAGAAATCTTTCTGTGGTTGCATCGAGAAATTAGACGTTAGAACCAACGTCAACGTGGTAACCACGATCAGAGTTAAGAAGCTGATCGCAAACGCGTTGAAAAGTGATGATGATCCAGATTGGTTTAGCCGTCTTTGATCAATCATCATCGTGACTCGCTTCTCTATACCATGATCTCCATGATAAAGCAGAACAATATTGTTTTCGTATAGAGTTGTAAACCAGAGAAAATGAAAAGAGAAGATATTATTAGATGGATAGAAATTAAAAAGCCAATGTCTGTGTTATTTCTTGTTTTTAACTTATTTTGACTGTTTTCTTGCCTTGTAGCTGTCTAGTTTTGAAAAATTAAGAATTCCACGTAGATTATGGGTTCTCTAATCGATATGATAATAATCTATTTTTCCATTTTCTTTTCTTATTTTGTGGTCAACGGTTTTTTTTCTTCCTAAAGAAATAAAGAGCATTTATAATATATTATTCATTTTAGAATGAATACTATTATAGTATGATTGGTTGTTGCAAAATGGCTATCGAAAAAGACACATGTGTTATGTATATAAATATATAATAAATTAATAATCTAGTCGTCTTATAGACGTGTTTGTTAGATTTTAATATTCTTCCGAATGATTAACGCTAGTATTTGTGGTTGATATGATTTTGCGTTTGGTTAGTTATTGTTTTGGTTTGGTCTCGCTTCAATTTCAGCTTTCTCTTCCATTCAGACTTTTGTTGACAGAATTTAAGTTTTGTTTGATTTTGTTTTTGATTCAAAATTTTAACTATTTTACAGAAAAATACATAATTGAATAACTTATAGTTTGGTTTATGAATCCATTATTGAAGTAGACAACATTTTTGGTACCATTCTCTTTGTTTATTATGAAATGAAACTCGATTGATCATTATGTCAACTTATTTAAGCACAGCTGAAAACAAAGCAAATGAAATATGTATCACATTGTTTCAATCTCACTATTGTTGATTGGTAACACTAGCGCAAGAACTAGACATGCAATTTAATGAGTAAATGTGCGTATGTACATTTTTGGACAACTTGATATATATATTTGACTACAAATCTTAGTTTCTTTGTTTTTTTGGTTAGGATTCTTAATGGATAACCCGAATAGCACCATTATTAACTTATACATTTGTTTTCTGAATTTGATTTGAACCTCAGTTTGATGAATGCTTTTGTTGCTAACCTAAAAAAAACGCGTGGAACAAAGTCAGTCACTGATTCTTACCATGAGTTAATTATTAGTTTGTTAATTTTAAATTCTTTGATGATTTTAGTTTTTTTGATGGATTTAACTTTTTTTACCCGATGTATTTAACAGTATCCAAAGAGTATGTAACTTTTTTTACTCTTATATTATTAGCTTTATAAGTCGAGTGAAGTAAATGGTGCTACCGTGCAGAAGCTTGTAACAAAACAAATAACGGCGCGAGAATCACAACGAACACGTGATTAGATATTAGGTGACGAGAGCTACCACTTCATTGTTCAAAAACAACTGAAGAGACAAGACCGCGGAAAGAGATGCTATGAACACCTTGTCTATTTTAGGGAAAGACTTGACACTAATTAATATATGCGTTCTCAAGACAAAGAGACATATTCTCGATCGAGGAAGAGTCTCCTGAATAATCACTGATGGGCCTTTTTGCTTTTAACTCACATCAAAGTTCACAATAATTGGCCCATGGAGCTTTTTTTTTTTTTTTTGCTTCATGCTTTCTTTGAATTTACTGAACAAAAACCTTTCTTTCTTTATACCGTCACGCACGATCCAAGGAATCGGTTACGACCACGTGGGAAGCAATCGCGTGTATCCAAATCCAACGGTACAAATTTAATGCGGGTGAGCACCGACTTGTCAATATAGACAAATCCAAGGCTCTCTGACGTTGCCACGTGGGGCTTATGCTTTGCTTTCGCCCCATACAGTACAATGCCCTCTTCCCACTCACACAAACGAAAACATCTTCTTCTTCTTCTTCGTGTTTGAAGATGATTGGAACCCTAACCTCTTCTCCTCCGTTTTCCTCCACTAAGTTCATTCCCCAAGATTTTCCTGCTGGGATTCTCCCTTGCGGTGGAACAGAGATTTTCCCCAGGAAAACGTTTCACCTCCGTTTCTATTCTCTTCACAGCAAAATTCTTAATCCGATCCCACTTCGTTCCTCGCCGATTAGATTATGTTCACACCAGGTAATAGCACCTTCATGTTTGTCTCTCTTCTCTGCAATTTTTTTGTTCGAAATTGTGTTAATACATTTTTTATAGGTAAACATAGAAGCTGCAGAAATGGAAGGTCTAGAGAAATGTAAGTTTCTAAGTTACTTCTTCTCCTGGTAGTATTGGGAATTTTGTGGATTGTCGACAAGAGCTGAGAGTATGATATTTGCATTGCAGCAACTATCAAAACGGTTCGTGTAAGGTTCCAGTTGCGGAAAGAGTGTGTTTTTGGAGAACAGTTTTTCATCGTTGGTGACGATCCGGTCTTTGGCGGTCTCTGGGACCCTGAATATGCCTTACCACTCAACTGGTCAGACGGGCATGTTTGGACCGTAGTTCTGGTAAGAAAAGAATGCGTCCATCAATCAGTTTTTCGATTCTCTAAGAGCTTTACTCTCTCATTTGGTCTGGTTTGTCTCTTCTTTAGGATCTGCCCGTTGGGAAATTGGTTGAATTCAAGTTCATACTAAAGGCAAAGACAGGCGAGATCTTGTGGCAACCAGGTCCAAACAGAGCTCTTGAAACCTCCTGGGAAACTAACAAGAGTATTAGAGTCTGTGAAGACTGGGATAATGCTGACCTCCAGATGATGATCGATGATGATTTTGTGCCACTCAGTCAACAAGTAAAGCGTCCAGAACAAAGTGTGAGGCTTATCACCACCCATGTCTCATCAAACGGTGCAAAAGAGGAGGAACAAGTGCTTGGTACTAGTGCACAACAAAAGTCTTCACAAGCGGTTGTAGTGGATGTAGGATACTTGAGTGAGAAAAACATGGAAACTACTTCAAATGGAGCTCTGACTGCTCGGTTGCTTCAGGAGGAAATTGTAACAAAAAACGAGGAAGAAGCTCCAGTTTTGGTTCCTGGATTGATTCCCCTGTCTGATTTAGAAAACGAACAGGTGAATGAAGCCATTAACGAAGGTAAAGCTGAAACGTTCCCGGAGGTAATAACTTTGAAGTTTCACGTTCCTGTTTTTCTCTTTTCCAACAGACTGAATAGAAATGCTCTGCTTTGTACATTTTTCGTTTCATTTAATGAATGGAGAAGCGATTTGCAGGTAGGTAAAAAGGAAGAAACGAAAACAGATAGAAAAGAGAAAGGGAAAATAAAAGCGATTTCACTATTCGAGAGAGAAGCAATAAAGGGTGTAGAGAAGATGCAACACAATGCATCAGAGGAAGAGATGCTCCAGCAGCGGCTAGAGACGGACTTGGTTGGAACGCCAAATGTGCTTTTAGAGAAAGACATCCAATGGGGACGCAGAACGCTTTACAAGCTTCTTAGCAACTTTGGACTTTTCTAAGCTCAAACATAAAGGTTTTCTGTGCATCGCAAAAGATAGATAGTCAAAACTGTCTTAAACGGTACGCTTCCTTCTTCATCTCTGGCTCATCTTTTACAATTTGTATTTATGAGAATTTGAGAATAGATTGAAGCATGTTGTCTTGTATTTGTACATACATATGTATGATCTAATGGTTTTGGCAAAGATGGAGATCAAGAGAGAGAGTGGAAAGTAACTGTTAAGTACATAGGATTTTTATAAGTTTCTTTATATAATTTGTTGTTATTACATAATGATCATGATCATGATTTTTATATAATTGGTCTTAAAATTCAATTTCTTACCGTAATGACGATGATTATCATATGAGTGTGTTTACTTTTTGTAGAAATTCAAGTTCTAAGTATCTTTTTTATAAAAGTTTTAATAGCTTCAACCTTTGTTGCTCTTTACAAGGCTGGTATTTGCCAACACCGTACGTTTAGGTGCACTTTTTTTCGTTTCTTGCCAGATTTTTATATTTTCTACAAAATTTTATAATATTTATAGACCTAATCAAACCGTCTATGCTTATTATATGACTGCATCAGCAATCTCAAGATTATTGTAACAATTCTAGTTTAATCAAATTATAAACCACCCTTGCAAGAAATAAACTAGCCTACGATGATATAAAATGCAGTTTGTGAGAGAGTATGGGCTTTGTTTCTCTTATCACTTAGTGAAGTCTTAGAAACGAGACTAGTCCAACAACAGCAAAAACCATCAACTTATACTAAAAATATACAACAGCTATGCGCATGCGCGAAAGCCTAATGTAGGTGGAAATTGTGGGTACAAAAGCTTTTCAAAACACTATATATTACTCATCAAAAATATACTTGGTTACCTTTTAAAAAGAAAAGAAGCCAGATCTTTGCTTCTTTTGGTGCTCAAATTTGCAAGGAATATGTACCTTTATTTCTTCTTCCCCCACATTACAATATCTATCTCTTTCATTAAGGCCATCGCGTATATTGTGCATTTCTGAGGAAACTCATGATTCAGACATGTTTTCTTTAGTCGCTACCTCTTCAAGTCTTTCGTTTGATACAGCTTCACTGCTTTCCCAAAGAAACCCATTTTCATTTTTCGGATCTTTCTCTGTATCTCCAGTTTGAGGTGACACATGTGCAACATACTTTTCTGCATAAAGCAACAGAATATTAACCCTAATGTGACACAAAGGACTAAGAACAATCTGGAGACCAATTCACAGAAGAAAAATCCCCAGTAGAAATTTTACCAGCCAAACTTCGAAGAGCATTCTCAGCCGCTTGTTGATGCGCATCTTTCTTAGTCTTTGCCATTCCAATGCCTATCTTTTCGCCAGTGAACAAAACCTAAGCAACAATGCAAAACAATCAAGTAAAGTTAAGATTATTAGTCAAAGGGACTTCAGTAACTAACAAAGAAGGCAAGATTGAACGACGAGGAACAAATTCTAGCTGACCTCAACTGAAAACTGTAACTCTTTGTTGGTACTCATCACAGTCCTAAACTCCACCTGCAAAAACGTACATGAATTCCTCAGATTCGATGAAAAACGAAGATACAATAGCTTGCGTGGTTATGCTAATGTGTACCTTAGAACCGCATCTTCTTCCAATTTCTTGCAGCGCACTCACAAATAAATGAGACTGCCCACCGTTACTCTTTCCACCATCTGTATGATGTTCCCTACCATTTGACACCAAATGATTCTGGGATATTCCGCCTTCTGTGAACAAGTACTAAGTTAAAAGACATTACATCTGATGGGGAAACCAATGAATGTTGTCCAATCCTAAGTCAACTATTGACTATTTTATCCTTATACGATTAGATTGGTGTTGAAGCTAGAACATACCAGTTGTCTGACGTGAAGGATTTTGCCGTTTCATGTCATCATCCACACCCACCTGCAAGAAAACTGTCAGACTGCAGACAACATTCTTTTGATGTCGAGAGAGAGATGCTTCTAATTTAAAACTAACCTCTTCACTCCTTAAGTGAGATGCGTGTGGAAATGAACCAACAGGAGCAGGAAATTGATTTGGATAAACTCCTGAAGGTCTAGGAAAAGGAGGTCTATTCTCGTCATCTATCAACCAACCACCCTGAGAATGCATAGAAGACGAAGGTGGCTGCATAGGAATTCTAGCCAGAAGAGGCGGTTGATTAAAATTTTGGTTCCTTATATCTACACCAGGCCTCATCATAAGAGGTCTTCCACCATCAGAAAAAGTGAAGCCATCACGTCTTGGAGCTCCAAGCAAACTAGGTTCTAGATTGTGATTGAACACAAAAGATAAAGAATGTCAGAGACAAAAAAAAAAAAAAAAAATTGACATGCAAAATTCAGAGTTATATTATGTCAAAAGTTCGTACTATGAGAAGGTAACAATGCTGCTGCAGTTGTTGTGCTCGTGTTGTTTGGTATAGTTGCTACCTGCGGCTTAGGGGTTTCAGGTTTCTGGTCAGCGTTACTTGTTGTAGGAAGAGTAGAAGAATCAGCTGCAGCCTTCTCATCCCAAGATATAAAAAAAGTCAACAGAAAATCAAATTACAACCGACAAAAAAAGCTTTGCAGCAAAACAATTCTTTTACTATAAGGATCACTTAATTAAAAGTTTTGTATCTACATTTCTGTTATTGTTTTACTCACCGCTTGGTTTAGTCTGCGTTCCACTTCACCCCCACACATTCCTTCCATGATTGGAGGAGCATTTATGTTTCCATTTGAGGCAACGCCAGGATCCTGCAGACAAATATAGCCAGGCCGGATGATGTAGATTTCTGTGCAATAAGTTAACTGTGATAAAGTTCTAACTACAATTACCTCTACAGAGACATAGTTGCTCACATCCGGAGATGGAGGTAAATTTTCCACATCATCTTCATAGTAAACCAAAGATATACTACTCATTAAATTCTCATCAAATTCCCTGGCATAAATGTCCAGAAACAGTAAGAACAACCAGCAAGAATTCATTACACAAGCAAATAAAAACAAGAAGGAAACCTACCTGAAAAAGATACCTCTGACATTGCATGCAACATTTCTTGCTACGCAAAGAACTGGAACGGGAATGGCTGTCTGGTAAATGGGCATAAGAAAATGGTCAGATACCCACATGGAAAATTACACGATAAAGTATTTAAATTCACAGCTTAATGTAAGAGAGAAAAACATGCCTCTGCCTGTGGAGCATAATATGGAAGATATGCAGGAACAACGTGAACCCGTGGTTGATCCTTGTCCTCCCAAACCTTAATACGGTCATCAATGACCATTGCCATTTTCGGGTGGCAAATGCCCCCATTGAAGACATTTAACAGCGATTTCTTGGCGTCTGCTATGCAAAGAGCAAGAAATAAATCAAATTTTGTTTACAGAGAGACAAAGACAGATAGTTTGGTAGAACATCTTAAGGTTCATCAATCCATACCAAAAAACTGAGAGGTCAGAAAATCAAATGAGGCACGAGAGATGGTAATGAAAGAGATAAGTACAGTGGATTAAGAAATCTACACCAGCGGCAGGATGGCGTCTACGTACCAAAATAACAAAAATAAATTGTATAAAGTAAGCGAGAGATGGTTTTGACCTGATTTAACGCATACAATACGATCTCGAAGCTCCTTGAGACTTATCAGGTGTGCTTCCGGATCAAGTAGTCTCCACATCTCCAAAGCATAATCCCTTTCAGCCATCGTACAAACATAAACCTCAAAACGCTTCCTAGTTTTTGCAGTCAAATAGCTTCTTAACTCCTCCCACGCTGGTCTCAGTTTTACAAGCACACTAGTGTCACGGATCTACATCAGAAATAACCCCAGAGGTGAAAAGCTTTGTTAAGTTCTAGACAACTCATGAATACTTAAACGACCTTATCCTATCACATGGCAGAGAAGGTAAGCCCAAAAAATCAGATAAGATGAAATGAATATACGTATACAGCTATATACAACTAGAGCATAGATAGATCTTCTAACCTCTGGATTAATCCGAGTAAGCACAGTATTTTTCTCCGGCAATCTAATCACGGGTCTGTAAACTTTCTCGAGGCCATCAGAAGTTGGTCGGACCTCCTCAGGTTGGGCCTTAAACAAAACTCCATTATCAAACGCATAGTCATTATCAGTGTACTGCTTCAGCAGCATCCTGTCATCCATATACCTTTTAAGTTCTGCAGACATTCCGTTAATCCTCACAGGATCAATCTCTCGTGAAATCCAAGCTTTAAGAGCTTCGATTCTATCCTCAAAGGACTTCATCGTATTTGCAACAATCAGAGTCTCGTCCAGATCGAACACAATTGACAGACACCGCGTGTTAAGCATCCTCAGGCAGGAGTCAAAAAGACCCGACGGGACTGAGAAACACCAAAAACAAGGGAACTTCTTCTCCTTGCTCGGCATCGCCACTAAGTGAATCTCCTCATCCCCGAGCAGAACCACGGCAGTCTGTAATCACAAAATCAAAATTCATATCACTCCTACCAAATTGGAAACATCTAATTCAACTAAATGCACAGCGAGCCGCGTTACCTTCAATTCGTGGAAACAGACTGCGTGAAGATGCATTAACTCCGGCGGTTTGACCGGAGCCGATGATTCGAGCTTGCATCGAACGGCAAAAGAGGCGATAGTCTGGAGAATCGCGAGCGGAGGACACCTCTCGCCAGCCGGAGAAATGTGGTGGATTCGAATCTCATCGTTCGGGAACCGAAATTCATTTCCTGAGGATACTTGGTAGACATCAAGTTCCCCCAAACGCAACTCTCCGTGATAAACTACGGATTTATGACCTAAACGACTCATTGAAATTCGTCAAGACGACTTCTCGATAACGAATCCGCCGGTTGAAATTTTTTGTTTTTCTGTGGAATGCCTGAGAGATCTATCTGCAGATTTAAGAGATAATCTCTTCTCTCTCGCTACTTTCTCAGTGATTTTTCTCGCTAGAGAGGGTTTTTCTGGGTCCTAAAATTTCTTTGACACAAGCCAGCCTCAGATATTTATAGGCTACAAAAGGCGTTTGATGTTTCGACATCGATTTCAACTAATTTACGAAGATACCTGAAACTTTTTCCACGTGGCGTAAGATGCGTTATCCAGTTTCCACCAGCATCGCATGTTAGCCGTTAATTGCCTTACCTAGGATTTGTTTTTTTTTTTAACACCTATTAATTGCCTGAACTTTTATTCACCGTTCTCACTTCTCAGTTGAACAAACTTAAAGGCATGAGAATATTTTCATTTTTAACAACACATAAAATTATTTTCTCCTAAGAATTCTTGATATTGCTTCTTTCTTTTTGTGACGAAAACTGAACAAATCGACAATTCAGTTAACTTATTACTACGAGAAAATTGAATTACTTTTTTAAAAAAGGTGATGATGTAACAAAACTAAAAATCAACTTAGGTGGAATCAAGCTGTGAGTTAGAAAATGACAACCAACACAATTTTTTTTTTTTTTTTTTGTCATCGTCATTAGTCAGTACAACGTATCTAGCATCATTATTATCAAGAGTGTTTTTTATTGCAAAACAGGCCTCTTATAATACTTGAGAACCGAAGCAGAGAGGGCGAAGCAGATGGTGGTGCTTCTAATTGGTCCGCC